>JAYMTC010000009.1:0-2500 GCA_036897605.1 Melianthus villosus
TGTTATATTTCATATGTACTCCTCAATATTTTTAAGAAGTCCAATAGAATTTATAACTCACTGGTGTGTTTAGAAAAAATAGTTTTAGAAATTTACACTTTAAATTCAATACTTTTTAAGTTTTATTAAATAAAGATAGTACAGGTACATTAACTTTTAACATTAATAATCTATCATTTCTTACTTCATATTTTAATAACTTATATAATATGATTCTTTTGTATATAAAATAAAATGCTATTAATTTTAGTCTGACATATTAATATTTTTGATAAGATGCTCTTAATTTTAGAATGAAATTAAAAAATAGGCAATTAATTTAAAACATAGAGTAATATTTTTGATACAGTGAGATGAGATACTAAAAAATATATAAAATAAAAAGACAAAGAATGTCATTTGTAGAACAATTGGCTTACACAATTTTATTCATAAGGCATGATTAGATACTTTAAAAGAATATTACAACTAAGATCTATAATTTCTGAGATCAGTCAATATCTAAAAAAGCATCTAAGGTTGAATAATTAATCACTATATCACACATGTTAAATTAAACTAAATTATTTTATTATTGATGCCTTCCTTCACATAAATATTAAGATGCTAATTCTATTTTATTATTGAGATCAGTCTATATTATTAATTCTTATGATATGATTGTCATGAGATTGTTTCAAAATGTCAAAAACTATAGATATCGGTGAAATACATTTGTTACTTTTTTTTTTTTTTTTGCTGGAAAACTGATTTATTTGTATTTATTTTCTCATCAAAATACATTAATCATTTTTGTTTGAGTAATTATATATTCTGAGTTGAATATGTGCTACTTTTCTATAAGCAAATACAAAATGGTCCTAAAAAAGTACACAACGATACAATTACATACATGTTTGAGTAATTTTATATTCTGAATAACACAGAATAATATAATTAACTTCATTTTTTTTTTTTTTTTATGTTTTTATTGTTTAAAAATGGGTTAAATGTTCACAAAAGTATTAGTAATTACTTAAAGAAATATTTATATTTATTTGTGAACTTTTTCATATTCAAATGAATTCAGTAAAATAAAATTTAAAAAGTACTTTTTGGGAAAGTACCTGAGAATACGATACTTTGATTTGGGAAAGATTAAATTGTATTTTTATAATCAGTCCTTTCTATTTTTATTCCCCGAGCCTACTCAATAATACCACTCTCATTGAGGTCGACGCTTTCGACTCCCCGGCGCAAGCCTTCACTTCCGAAGACGGCGTCCCCAATGCCCGAGGCCGGGTTCTTGGCGGCAGTAGTGCTATCAATGCCGGGTTCTATAGTCGAGCCGATCAAGAATTCTACGGAAGGTCAGGGGTGAATTGGGACCTCCGAGTGGTGAACCAGTCCTATGAGTGGGTTGAGAGGGCTATCGTCTTTAGGCCAGAGCTCCAGAATTGGCAATCGGCAGTCAGAGACGGGCTATTGGAAGCCGGTGTTGATCCCTATAATGGGTTTACTTTGGATCATTCAGTGGGTACCAAGATTGGTGGTTCGACATTCGACAGTTCTGGTCGTAGACACAGTGCTGCTGATCTCCTCAGCTATGCGAAAGCTTCGAATATTCAAGTGGCTGTCTATGCAAGTGTTGAAAGAATTCTTTTAGCCTCTTCTTCGCCTTATTCTGGATCGAAGCAATCGGCAATTGGGGTTGTTTTTCGCGACCAAACAGGGCGATACCACCATGCAATGGTGCGCGAAAAGGGAGAGGTGATGCTCTGTGCTGGGGCTCTCGGAAGCCCACAGCTTCTGCTTCTGAGTGGCATTGGACCGAGGCTGTACCTCTCATCGTGGAGAATTCCTGTGGCTCATCACTTGCCTTATGTCGGACAGTTCCTCTATGATAACCCCCGAAATGGCATCTCAATTGTGCCCCCAATGCCATTGGAGCACTCTCTGATACAAGTCGTGGGCATAACCAATTCAGGGGCTTACCTTGACTTCCAATGTCATACCCTTTGCCTCCCCTACAGAAGAATAGCCCCGCTCTCTAGCCGACTGATCCTGTTGATCATATAACTGGGAGGGAACGTGTCACATTAGAGGTGAACGATCAGAGAAGTCTTCTAATCACCACGATGAGGCTGGTCCCTCTTTTAGTAGACTCAGCTATGAATATGAATGAATAAATGAATGCCGGGCTCTTTCTTTCACTGCTAACCCCAAGAAGTTTCTTAATGCTGATACTTTCTTTTTCGTCGAGCCCCGAGCTTGTGGTCCTCCTTTGAGTGTGGGTTCAATTGGATGAATGAATCTGTCAAGTCAAGGTCAACGTACGTAGCAGCAAGGATGGTGCATCGCCTATTTCTCGTTCTCGCTCGGGAGCCAAAACAAACACGCCTGCTACCTACTGTACTGGACCTTCGACCAGGCATTCTACCCTTGTCGAATCGGAACCAACCACCACTGCATTGCGCTCGAACAGTTGAGCGGCCGCCGGCCAGCAACTTCCGTGCACAGA
>JAYMTC010000009.1:10000-15000 GCA_036897605.1 Melianthus villosus
CTCAGTAAACCGCGCTAAAGCCCACCCTGACGCCCTAAAGGCCTTTTCCCAGACTCATCTCGCCGGCGAAATTCTATTCTCTGTCTTACCTCCTATGAGCCATAAGCAAACCAAGCTTCCTTAGCGTACTGAGCCTACCTATTCAAGAGAACAGAAACTAGCTACAATGGTATGAATTATCTTTTCGAGGGAGATCCTTTCTAGACTAGAGTCATCTGCCAGCCATAAGGATGAAAGTTTTAAAAAAACATCCCCCCTTTCTGTCAAAGGTATGTCATGGAGACTGCTTAAACTCTTGGCCTCCTGCTTCACCACATTAGGTAAGAAAGATGTCTTGGACTTGCTTAAGTTTGCCTTCTGCCCTGAGATTGTGCAAAAGTCATTCAAACACCCAATCATCACCTCAAGAAAAAGGTGTGTGGCCTCACCAAACAAAAAGAAATCGTCAGCGAAGAAGACATGAGAGATTGGTGGGCCATTTCTACTTGCACGGACAGGTTTCCAATGCCCTGTAGCAACTGCTGCCTCGATCATGCAAGACAACTTTTCTAAACACATAACGAAAAGATACGGCGAGAGGGGTTCGCCTTGCCTTAAAGCCCTTGTAGGTGTGAAGAAATCAGTTCCATTCCAAAGCACTGTTCATTGTGGTGAGGTCACGAGGTACATGACAATCCTTATCCAGTCACTAGGCAACCCAAAGTGCCCCAAGACTTGTCTAAGGAAGCCCCAATCCATTCGGTCATACGCTTTCTCCAGATCCATCTTAAGCGCAACCGTTCCCATGTCACCCCTCTTCTTCTTCATTGTGTGAAGAAGTTCCTGTACAATAATGATGTTATCTGTGCTTAGTCGACCCGGAATGAAGCTGCACTGGATGAATTCATTGAGGTAAGTAAGGCCTTAAACGATTCACAAGGATTTTCGAAAGAGCCTTCACTGTCACATTACAAAGGCCTATAGGCCTAATGGGGGTGTTCAATCTTTGGGATTCAAAAAAGCATTGCCTTGTTTCACTCTGCATCAAACTTCCCCTCAGCAAAAGCAGCTTGGATCATCCTTACTATAGCAGGCGATACAGTCTGCCAACATTTATTGTTAAAAAACCGCATGTAAACCATCAAGACCTGGGGCCTTCATTGGAGCCATAGAGAAGATTGCATGCTTAACTTCACCTACATTGATTGGTCTTGCTAGGCTGCCAATACAATGCTCATTGGCTGACGTGAAAGGTTGAGCCACAATCTCCACTGCATTGTCAGTCTCTTCAGCTTGGTAGAGGCCACGGTAATAGTCCATCACCATAGATTTGAGTGATACATCATCACCAGTCACCATTCGGGTTCTTCAGAGCTTCTATTCGACTTTTCCTCCGTTTGATGACTGTTGAGGCATGGAAATAGGATGTGTTCCTATCCCCATATGTTATCCATCGAGATCGAGATTTCTGATACCACAGAAAGTCATCTTGTGCCAAAACTTCATTGAGCTCATGAATCAGTTTACCTTCCAGTCTGATTAAATAAGGATTTGAATCCCTCTCAAGCACTCTTTGAATTCCATCAATCCTGGCCCTTTTTCGCTGAAAAAGATTACCGAAGACTTCCTTGTTCCAGTTCTGAGCTGAGCTGCATTTGACAAATTGCGAACCGTAGTCTGAAAAGATTGCTGAGCATTATCCCATTCCCTCTCTACCATGGCTTTGAAATCAGGCTGTCTCATCCACGCTGCTTGCAGCCTAAAAGGTCTCGCACTCTTGTCAATTAGCATCGATTTTTCCACTTTGATTAGAAGAGGGCAATGATCTGAATGAATTCTAGGCAAATGGATTAGAGAGGCCTCCTGAAACCGCATCCTCCATCCCAAATTGCAAAAAGCTTTGTCCATTTTTGTGTAAATTCGAGCTCGCCCACGTCTCATGTTGCACCATGTGCACTTTGGACCCGCAGCGCCCATCTCAACCATATCACATTCTGGAACAAACCTCTGCATGGCTGAATAATTGCTTTGTTCTCCCTTTTGAACTAATTAAGGCAAATTCAAATTCTATTTTTATACTGTAAATCAAGCTTAGCAGACTTTAAGCGCTATCGGAGTTGCGTCTTCAGATCTCGGATTGACTATCTAGTGCAATTGAAAAAGAGGGAAAGATCACATCCTTAAAAGCCTTCAAAAAGCCGCATAAACCCCGTATTTTAAGTTAAAAAGGCTTTTTTTGGCCCTTTTTCCGCTATTATCGTAATGTATATTTTTTCCAGCATGTCATAAAAACCTCTCAAAAAGAGTGACGAAAGCCCGTCTTATTCGTCTGATTTCCATGATTGGGCGGATTCGGAAGCTAACTATGAAAGATGCTTAACACATGAAATCTTGTTCTTAGAATAAGAAGGTAAGTCGCCTTATTAAGGAAGGCTTGATTCGGGGCAAGAGGGAAGTCCTGTAGCACAGGTTTGAAAGAAGCATTGTTAGGGTTAGACAGTGATGGTGCAGAACCTGTAAGCACCGAGGCAAAAGAAGCTTTAGGAGGCAAAGAAGAAGAAGTAGCTGCTATCGAATCGGCTCTTTGCTTTTTTCTTTCCCTGCGCTCACTCTGTCTTATCCAACGAAGCAAGGCCTGTCTCCGCTTTCAAGTAAAATACCGAATTCGATGTGGAATAAAATACTAAAGAATGAGCTCTAGGATATCCAATAGGGCACTTTAGAGGGAATGCTTTTACGAAGACTAGCACTTCAGTGTGCCCAAGGTGAAGTTAGAAAGTTCATCATAGAAGGGTCCGGGCAAGCCAGTCTGTTTTATATATAGTACCAATCCTAGCTGTGTGAGGGAAGGGTCTCTTGCGACGAAGGACTTGTTTGCAAATCGGTTTTGCACAGAATAAGCAATCAATATAGGATAGGATACTATCCAGTTGCCATGTCACTATGCTTAATACATGCAATTCGAAGTAGTTGATAAGAGCTTTCAGGCAAGTCAAGTGAGGCACTATTCCCATCAAAAGGCAAGGTCAGCGCATTCGATTCCGAGAGTCCCACAGACAGGGGTAATGGCGCATCTAAGAGAATATTCTATTACGAAAGAGGGGGACTCATTAGTGGGTGTACTTTTTCCCGGAAACCGGCTGGGAAGCTGAGTTAATGGTCTTCACACGGACATATCCTTTCTCCAATGTTAGCCCAAGTCTCTCCACTTCCGTGCTAGCAAGGTAATAAATTATGTGTGGCTCCGGTATCAACCATGGCACAGATGGGCTCCCCATTGACCTTGATGTCTACGTACATAAGGCCTTTTCCATCTCTTTTTTTCATAATAGACCGAGGCCGAGCCAAGAGCTATATCTGTATAGCCAAAATTCCCCTAGGCATTCTCCCTTAATAAGGGCATCTCATACCACACATGCTCCAACAGAAAGAAAGGGACCAGCTTCTTTGTGGCACTCCAGTCAGCCATCTTATCTTGGTCAAGGGACTATCTCCATACCATGTTGCATAGACTAATAGGTCTCATATCACAGAGAATCGCTATATCATAGATAGAGTTCAGTGTGATTCAGCTCCTCTTTCGTAGACTGATAGTGCTCTAACTAAGGTAAGGAGTATGTTCGTGCCTTCCTCATATATACAACAATAGGGTTTCTCAATCTAAAGAGACTCGAAGCATTATGAATAAGCAGAGACTGGGCACTTAACTTACTACTTAATATTAATAAAGGGCTTGTTCGAATCGCGGCTGAGGGAAGGTCCCTTTCGGTTGGGGTCTTCTTCTAGTAAGATGCTCAAGCTCAATTTGGTTGTGTTCTACCAACGAGCAGCCAGGAGCCTAAAGAAAGCACTGAGAAAGAGAGAAGTGTTCCGTATAGGTTCGTATATATACTGTGGCGCTATATGATCTTTAGCTATAGGTCTCGTGTGCTTGCTATAGAAAGTACATATACGAGTCACGAGTAAAAGGAGGTGGTAACGGTCGATGGATGTTCATATTCTAGTATTTGCTGACTTCAGCGTCACATCAAGGTATTCATCTATTTGCTTATAGATCTTGTTTGTGCTCCACGAAGGGATGGACCAAGCCTTGAGTTCGAGCTTCCGCCTAGACTCATAGAAGACCCCCCTCTAAGCTTCCCATCGGTCTATTGAAGGGAAAGCTCTCTCTCGTAGGTCCCATTTTATGGGATATGAGGATATCAGTAGATGGGTCTTTTTTACTTTCCCTTCCAAAAAAAAAGGAGTCAACGGAACGGGGAGCAAGCCAATTCCTTTTCTTCCTTCATTCCTGGAAAGAACGCAAGAGGAGGAAAACAATCCAATCAGTGCGTAAAGAGCTTATACGAAAAGCCCTCTAATTGGATAACCAGAGTCATTTTTTGATAAATGATCACTATGAGTCAGACTCAATAGAATTTGATCAATCCCTTTTTTCTGTCGTCATACCAAGGATTTGCCCCTGAAGTAGAGAGTAAGGGCCGGTCTTCATCTCGGAAAGTAGCTGGGGATTCGGAAAGGGTGATAGGCATTCTCCGATTATCCGAACTTTATCTCTCTTTTTGTTCCCGCTTCGAATGGGAGATGCAACCATCACGATAAACCATATGTCTTTTAAAATGTATGGGGAAGCCAGGCATACTCATACAGATAGGCGGGATGAGAGACATAAAACACTGGAGAGAAGGGGAGACACTTGGAACGAACAGAGGTAGAGGCGAGGATTCATTCAATCACTGTCTTTTTTACTTTCCGCCTTCCTAAAATCTCTCGGATAAAGCGTTCCCCTCTCGCTATAGGTGGTCGAGTGGTTGGGTCGGGAGGAGAGAGAGAAAGATGGGTTCAGTTCAATTCTTAGAATAGGCGATCGTGGGCCAACCTATAGCGAAAGTCCGCCTTGAACTTTTCTATCAGCGAGTTGAAGTCCGTCACTCCTCCATTCCCCCCCAACTCTTCTATCCGATTCTGAATCCGATTGAACAACCGGAGCTAAAAGCTTAGCTTGAGGAAGGATAGGGGGA
>JAYMTC010000009.1:20000-29718 GCA_036897605.1 Melianthus villosus
GGCACCCTTGGACCCCCAAAAAAGGCTTTGACCTGCTGGCTATTGGAAAGTCTCTGTTTACCGCGAAGTGAATAAAGTTGGGGGGGAGAAGAAAAGAAAGGGATGGGAGGGAGCCTATCACTGCTTATGGCTCGCTTCCTATTTTTGAATAAATTCCTGGTTCACAGGCGAATAAAGCAGCTATCAAAGCTATGCTTGTCAATCGAGTAGGCTCCTTCCCTCGGAATTGCGGGTTCTTTTACTCTCTTCCAAAGAGTAGACTGGAAGACCCATGCCTGTGCGAGCACCTTTTCCGAAGCCTAAAATTCTTTTATTTTCTGCAATACGAGATTGAATGAGGCCCCCTGAGACAAGAAAGAATGGAGAGAAGCGGTGGTGGAGCGAGGGTCCGAAGGAGAGAAAGAAGTCTTGGAAAAAGTCCTTTCATAGAGAAAAGAGGGATTTCGTCTGTCTTGTCTCCTATATTGGACAAGAGAGCTCCGGTGCTATCTTTCGCGGAAGTTGTCAAGAAAGGATCCCTTAGTTCTGTCCCTTGCGCTGCTAACTCCAAGGAAGGAGCTGAGAAAGAGAAGTTCTGGATTGCGAAGCCCCGAGCCCCCCGCTTACTCCATAGGCGACTCGACAACTATCCCTAGTGAACTGGTAGCAAAATGAAAGAAGAACTGGGAATGGTGCTTGCTAGGAATGAAGCAAAGATACTTTTAAAAAAAAAAGAAACTTTTCTGATGTTCAGGAAGAAATGGAAATTCCACTCCAGAGAGAGAGATTATGTACAAGATTTAGACCGGCAAGTCAAATCCTTGGAATGGAGATTCAAAGGGATAGGAAAAGTGGGACTTTAGCACTTTCACAAAAATTATGGAGAAGTTGCTTGAGTTGTTTGGCATGAGCAAGGCAAAGCCGGTGAAAACACCATTAGCACCTCACTTGTTGTTGTCTTCCGAATAATCCAAAAGTCGGAAGAGGAAAAGAAGATGATGGATCGAGTTCCTTATGCGAGCCTTGTGGGAGTCAGAGTACGTTCTAACGCCCTACGAAGACAGGATCGAGAATGAATAAGAATTGCTAAGACTAAACCTAGTGACGATTCAAACGAATTTTTTTAAGGAAGTGAGTGTCTCAGGATTGAATGTTTGGTGCTTGTGTTTCTTTTTTTCAAAACAACAAAATAAAGATGAAATGATGCACACATCTTAAGGCGGGTCTGTCAGTCCCCCGGGAACGGTCTCGGCTCAACCGGCTGTTCATCTAGGTCGTAGATTTGGCGCCTCAAGTTGTGGTTCCATTCTTCCCACCACTCGGTGACTTGGTGAGAAGAATCGAGTGCCTCTTTGTGCCTGACTCTGGCCGCATCCCATTCCGCCTGGATGGAATCTCTGTCTGCCTCTGCCTCTGCTTTCTTTGTTACTAAAGGCACTCATCTTTACAGTGTGTTTATTGACTCTGGGGCATCTAATCATATACTTTTCATCATGGTCTGTTTAGTTCATTTGCTCCTGTGGTTTATTCACCTTCGATTCGTACTGCCGATGGTTCAGTTATGACTGTCAGTTATATTGGTTCAGTTGATTCTTCCGAAAATTTCAATGAATTTTATTAAGGTAGTAGCTTATGTCACTAAACTAAGTGAGCAAGGCCTTGACGTCATTTTATCCTCCTCTGGTTGTGTGGTGCAGGATCGCTCGACAGGAAAGCAAGTTGGGACAGGCCGTAAGGTTGGGAGGTTTTTTCTTTTGGAGACTTTGCACGTTCCACGATATTCCGGTACTAAGTTCCTTGCTGGTTCTGTCAGTTCGTCTGCGTCTCCCTTTTCGCTCTGGCATAGTCAATTAGGTCATGTTTCCGTTCATAGGCTTAGGTATATGGTGTCTAGTGGTAAGTTGGAATCTGTTATACCTGAAGATATATCTCACTGTATCGGCTGCAAGTTGGCAAAACACTCGGCCTTACCTTTCAAAAATAGTTAAACACAACATTCGGCTCCTTTTGATCTTATTCACTCTGAGGGGACCCTTCCGTGTATCCACTATGGGTGGTGCTCGTTATTATGTCATCTTTGTGGATGACTTTTCACGCTTCACTTGGATTTACTTATTGCACTCTCGATTAGACTTTCTTCAGGTCTACAGGGATTTCTATACCATGATCAGGACACAGTTCTCCACAAATATTCCAATTTTGCGTTCTGATTCTGGTGGAGAATATAAGTCTCGACCCTTCAAAGAGTTGCTTCTTTCTCAAGGCACACTTCCTTAGTTGTCCTGTACTAACACACCTCAGCAAAATGATGGTGTCGCTGAGAGGAAACACCGGCATATTAGGGAGACAGCTCGTGCCTGACTGCTGCCCTCATCGGTTCCTAAAAAATTCTGGGGGGAGGCAGCCCTCACTTCTGTCTATGTCATCAATCGTATCCCTTCATCTGTTATTGCCGGACTTTCCCCCTTTGAGCGTCTCTATGGATCTACTCCTTACTATTCTGAACTTCGTGTTTTCGGTTCCACTTGTTTTCTTCTCCTTAAAAAGGTTGAACGAGACAAGTTGTTCAAAAAAAAAGTCTGCTATTTGTGTGTTTTTGGGTTATGGCATTGAACAAAAGGGATATCGATGCTATGACCCAGTTGCGCAGAAGCTTCGAGTCTCTCGGCATGTCACCTTCTGGGAAAAGATTCCTTTTTCTTCTCTCCCTCGTTTTCGTGCATCTTCTCTTTCAGATCCTGAGTCCTTCATGTTCCTTGATCCTTTTTTGAATAAAGTCATTATGTACCAAGTCAGTCTTCTGAACCTACTTTGACGTCTCCCTCTGATCATTCTTCTGTCATCCCGGAATATCGTGAGACCATGCAGCCAAGTACCGTGACCATCCATTCAGAACCTGATGTGCCTCGTCTCGATACTGCATCTCTTGAGAGTGATCTGCAGCCCATCGTTCCTGAGCGTCGTCATTCGACACGTGAGCGCTTTCCACCTTAGCGTTATTGCGATTTTCATTGTTTTCTGTCCACAGTTATCTCTATTCATGAACCCCCTACCTGAAAAGGGCTTATTATGAGGCATCATCAGATCCGCACTGACAGCAGGCTATGGCAGAGGAGCTGGCAGCTCTACAGAAAAGCCATACGTGGGATCTTGTCGATCTACCTTCTGGAAAGTCGCCTATGGAGTAAGGGGGGGGGGTGCAAGTGGGTGTATAAAATAAAGACCAGATCAGATGGGTCTATTGATAGGTACAAAGCTAGGCTCGTTGCTAAGGGCTTTACACAAGAGTACGGAATATATTATGAGGAGACTTTTGCACCAGTTGCTCGGCTTACTTCTGTCCGGACTCTGCTTGCAGTTGCTTCTATTCGAGGCTGGCAGTTGTATCAGATGGATGTAAAGAATGACTTTAGAATGGAGATCCTCTTTCTATTCAGCCTCCGATCTTCTAACCAATCTTCTTTCTGCCTTTTCGTCATGTAAGGCTCTAAGGGAAGCTGTATGCCCCGGCCGTTGTGGAATCCATCAGGCTCGTTCAGATTGTAGCCCATATTCCTCATCATTGTCTTGACCGTATCATTGAATGTTTCGACATTTTGAACACCATCTGATACAATTGGCCCTGGTGGTGGAGGTAGATACGGACCCCTGTAGAACAGGATATCATGATTCTTGTTCTTCGCCGGCACTGTAAAGAATGCCCCATTCGGGTCTTCGATGTCCGGAGCATGCTGCAATGTTGGGATAGGACGTTTCGTGTCGCAGAAGTATGCTTCTCGGACTCGAGCCAATTCTTCTTCGTTATCAAATGAGGCATCTTATACCACTATACTAAAACCATGTGACTGCACATTGTCTTCATACGTGCCATTTTCAAAAAACGATGACCCCTCAGATTCTGAGCAACTCATGTCCGAATGAGTAGGCTGGTACCCCAATCCGGTAAAGTTGTGTAATCCCGGATCAGTGGTGAACCAAGTGGATTCCATAACTTTCCTCGTGACTGATTCTAGTAGTGCCAAGATTCCTTCGCCTTTCCCGAGCACGCATGGGTTGGAGAAGTCGTACCCCATTTCCGACATCATTCTTCTTACTTCTGTTTTGAAGTTATGGAATTCCGGCTTCCGCTTGACGGTGAGGGCGCCGCATGTTGGAAAAAAAACCAGACGTTCTCACAACAAATTCTCAAAAACCTTGTGACAATAATGTACTGTCTGGCATACTTTGCGCAACCATGTTCACCGTCTATTGGCCTTTAGTGATCCCTTTCGAAGCCGGTTAAACCATCAGGCTCGACTAAGAAATCCATGCCAGAGACTCCTCCTAGTAACCATCCCCGAAATCCAGGGAGGTGTTTTTGAAGATATGGCGGGCTCCAAGCTACACCCTTCTCCGCTACCAAATCATAGATCTTCCAGAGAAGACCAAAGCGAATGAGCTCACTCGATTCGCGTCTGATCCTCCATGATTGATTTCTCATAGACTGATGCAGAAAAGAAGTCACTTAAGGAAACATCCGGTGAATTCGCGACACTCCAGTACCAATGGGCGTACCGAAGCCAATCCTTCATCCAGTTCCTGAGCAAAGACCACTCAAGGAAGTCCCGGACTCTTTCTGTTGGAAATAATTCATCAGGAGCCACCTTTCAATCCGAAGGTTGAATCTATTTTAGAAGGAAGGAGATAATGAAACCTCGAAGATAAGGAAGCGAAAGCGCACTCTGCCAAGCCACAATTCTAATGGATAGTCATTGTGACCCCGAAGCTTGGTGGACATAGCAAGAACCCGCTCAAAGTGACGAGATCTTCTATGACTGAGTTTGGCAAGGACCCTATAACCTCCACCACCTATCCTTACTAAGGTAGAGAACCTTCATAATGAATGGATCTTTTTTACATATAGCCATCAGACAGACCATATGGATGATGGTAAGCAAGCAAACAACGAGCAGACATGGCAGATAAATCCACGCGTCCGCCCTTGACGCAAAAGCGCTTAGCAAACTCAAATGCACCAGTGTCAGAAATCAGAGATTTTTTAGTTGAAATTTGAACTCCTAATTTCTGAAGACACTGAGAATAAACTTCAGCAACTTGCGCATCAGCGATGACAACATCATCACCGAGCACATTGATTGGGACACATCAACTAAAGTGGCTTTTGAACGAGACCTACCGGCTTAGGGGCAGTTGCTACTAAAATGGGTGTACCCGGAACGGGGTTCCGATCTCTAAATGGATCTGCTATAGCTACTCGATCTCGATAAAATGGCTCTGGATCTGTCTCTACATCTGGAGTATCTGTAACAGGATATGGAACTCAATATCGATCTGAAACTGGAAGGGGTGCTCCACAGCTACAGCTACTGCTTCTAGCCAACATCGGCTCTGGATCACGCCCATCATCATAAGGACATCTTGGTATAGGGTTGGATCATCGGCCCTGGTATGGCTCCCCTTACTAGTAAAGGGAACTGGAAGGGATGCTATTGGTGCTATCGGTACTGCTCTCGTTATCACCGGCAGATATGCCTCTTTTTCTATTAGCGGGGGTCTTTCTCTACTGCTGTTGGTATCGGCTTCTGGATATGCTTCTACTGGTGCTTATGGATCACTTGCTGGATCGAACCCAAAAACGGATAGGTTTGATCGGCCTGGCCTCGGGTGGTGGATCGAATGAACACTCAACTGCGTCATCACGGCAGCGATGGATGTCCAACCTTTATATCTCTTCCTTCTCAATAAAGGCGGGGATGGACTCTGAAATACTCCTCCGATCGGTTCCGACAGTCTTTTCTTCACCTTCTCGGCATGATCCAGGCGTTCAAGCTAGCAGAGAAAATCATGGGTTCTCATCCCCGGAGAGGCAAGTTAGTCGGTTGGTTGAAATGCGGTTATGCCGGGTGGACTAAAGTAAAGTGGGAGGTGGCATCGTATAACGTAAAATAAAAGCACGCTTGCTTTCGTAGACCTACTTTATTGCTAATAGGAGAAGCGGGATAAGTAGGACAGGGAGATGTAGGGCACCGTCCACTGATAGAGTTGCTTGAGCTCTTGGAGCTAGTACGAGCATCTTCATCTTGCTAGCGAGCCAGTCCAGGCTGAGGAAGTTACTTTGGGTTGGGCCCCCTTTGATCAGGTATGGGCGTTAAGGCTCATCGCTATAAGGAAGAACTTTCAAATCCAGTTCGTGACAAGGCTTTAAACATAGAATTTCTCGACGCTTTCTCCTTTTTTTTTTCTCGTTGAATAGATTTGTTTCTTTATTGGTTTTGACCGGACTAGTAGGGATGGAACATAAGTCTCACGGGGTTACTCCCACGGGACAGAATGCTCTAGAAGAAGCTCCGAATCAATCAGCTGGTGAAGCTGGATATGAATAGACTTCAGTAGCAAGGTACGCTCGGTAGTTCGTTAGGAAAGGGAAAGATCTTTGTCCAGGAGGAAATATGCTATAGAATTCGGAAAAATATCTGCTGTTAGCTAATAAGAGGATTCTTAGTCATATTAGTTCCTTATAAAGGTGAGCTCCTTAAGGGGGAAAGATTGAACCTTCCGAGAGAAAGAATTGCTCCGTCTACCCCCTTAGACCCCCCAACCTCGCTTGAATCTTGTGTTAAACATTGTCGTCTGAGGATTTCTTGCTTGCCTGAGAATGCTAGACGTCTTCCTTCTTTTCCATTTTGCAATCATTGGGCACATCATTGTGATTATCATGCTGTTGTGCAGGAGAGTTGGAGGTTCACTGTTCAAGGTAATCCCATGTTCCGCTTAGTGAGCAAGCTCAAGGCAACACGCAAGGCTCTCTCTAGGTGGGCAAAAAAAGGTTTTGGTGGTACAAGTGCTCGCATAAAAGTGACTGCCAAAATTATTTAGCTAAGATTCAAGAGGCGCTTGTTGATGACCCATCCAGTTCAGTCTTGGCAATTGCAGAGAGGAACTATAGGGATCGTTTGCATAATTTGCTCCTGGTGGAATAATCTGAACTGAGACAGAAATCGCGCATTAAGTGGTTGACTGAAGGTGACAAGAACACTCGATTTTTGCATGCGTCACTTCTTGGTAGGAGGGCGCGCAATACTGTTAGAAGCTTGGAGCTGGAAACTGATCGCATTGAGGATCCTTTTCAAATACTAGAGGCTTTTGGGGGAGAAGTATCAAGCTCTTTTCAATCATAATTTCAGCAGGCAGCCCTTGCCTTATGGCCTGATCACAGTAGTACTGGATGGTTTGGATAGAAATAACTTGATGGCTCCCATCTCTATGGCTGAGTTGGAAGGTGTTGTCCTGAATCTTTGTGTAGACAGGGCTCCTGGAGCTGATGGCTATAATGGCAAGTTCTACCGTTTCTCTTGGGAGCTAATTAAGTCGGATGTCTTTGCGGGTATCAAGAACTTCTTCCAGTCCGGGAAATTACTTAGACAAGTGAATCATACACTACTTTTCTTTATTCCCAAGAAAGCCACTCCGGCTAAGATTGATGATTATAGACCGATTTCTCTATGCAATATGCTTTATCGCATCATGTCAAAGGTACTTGCTGATCGTCTAAAGTCATTGCTTCCCAAGCTTATAAGTATGAACCAGAGCGCTTTCATAAAGGGTCGGATAATTTAAGATTAGATCTTGATGGCACATGAGTTGTGTCATAAAATCCACAAGGACAAGGGAACGCCTAGAATGTGCTTGAAATTTGACTTGAGGAAGGCTTATGATACTGTGGATCGTAATTTTCTCTTAGACACTATGCGAGGGATTCTGTGAGAAGTGGTGTGGATTGATTCAGGAGTGCCTGGATGCTTCGTTTATGGTGACTATGAATGGGTGTCAATCTAAGAGGTTTGGATCAAGCAATGGGCTCCGCCAAACAAACAACGGATTGAGCTAGCGCGAAAGCCTAAAGCGTTAGCGCGCAGGCACAAGCAACTCCAGAGCCTTAGCGAAAGCCGTTGCGCGCATCCATTTTCTATGCTCCACCACAACCATTACTACTGTTCTGCCCTGCACATTGGGCAACCCATCTATGAAGTCTATACTTACTTCAGTCCACACCCTATCATATCAGGCATTGGCAAAGGCTGCAGAAGGCCAGCTGGTGCAACATTATCATATTTGTTCTTCTGACAAACTTCACATTGTCTAATATACTCCTTCACATCCTGACTCCACCCTTTCCAGTACAAGGAAGCTTTGATTCTCTGTCTGGTCTTCTCAAACCCAGAGTGTCCTGCACTTGGAGAATCATGGAGTTCTTGGAAAATCTTCTGTTTAATACTGGAGTTGGCAGTGATCACTACTCTGCCCTTGTAAAATAGCACACCATCATGCAGCTTATAATGATGAGAATTAAGAGTTCCTTCTTCCAACATTTTGAGCAAGCCCAGAAATTCTTCATCTTCTAAATAAGCTCTTTTGACCTCTTCAAACCAC
Organism: Melianthus villosus; assembly: GCA_036897605.1. Lineage (NCBI taxonomy): Eukaryota > Viridiplantae > Streptophyta > Magnoliopsida > Geraniales > Francoaceae > Melianthus > Melianthus villosus. The sequence continues at coordinate 28,410 of JAYMTC010000009.1, forward strand.
TTAGGTACAACCACAGTAATAGCATAACTCCCTGCTTCCTGTCTGGATAAGGCATCAGCCACCTTATTGGAGTACCCAGGCTTGAACTCAATCACATAATAAAATCCAAGGAGCTTGGAAAGGGTTGGGTTCGGTCTGTTGAGCAGGAGTGTGAATCCTTTGTTCCATCATATATTTAAGACTGACTTTATATCAGTCCTTATAATGAACTTCCTTCCCAGCAAGTAGGATCTCCACTTCCTTACTGCTGTGATGATTGCCATCATCTCTTTCTCATAGGTGGATAGATTAATATGGTTTCCCTTAAATGCCTGACTCATGAATGCAATTGGATGTCCCTCTTGCATCAGAACAGCTCCCATTCCCAAACCAGAAGCATCACACTCAACTACAAAATTCGTCACTAAAGTCTGGAAGAGCAAGGACTGGAGGATTAACCATTACTTATTTAAGATTCTTGAAAGCCTCAGCAGCTTCTTCAGTCCACCTGAACCCTTCTTTCCTCAATAGTTGATTGAGTGGTGCAGCAATCTTACCATAGTCCCTTACAAATTGAGTATCCAGTGAGGCCTAAAAAACCTCTCAAGGCCTTCTGATTTGCAGGAACTGGCCATTCTATAATTCCTTTTATCTTCTGCTGGTCAACATAGACTCCTTTATCTTACACAACATGCCCCAAATACTCTACTTGCTGCACACCAAACCGACATTTGCTGAGTTTGGCAAATAAGTGGTTCTCTCTCAGAACCTCAAATACTTTTCTAAGATGATTAAGGTGTTCCTCCATACTAGGACTATACATCAAGATGTCATCAAAGAAAACCAGCACAAACTTGTGCAAAAACCTTATCAAAATGGAATTCATCAGTAACTGAAAGGTTGAAGGGGCAAAAGGGCATTACCACAAATTAGAAATGTCCATTATGAGTCCTTAAAGCTGTTTTATGCACATCATCTTCTTTCATGCGTATCTGATGGTAACCAGCTCTCAGATCCAGCTTAGAAAATCTTTTTGAGCCTCCCAATTCATCCAAAAGCTCATCTATCACTGGAATAATAGGATACTTGTCTTTAATGGTGCCGTGGTTCAATGCCCTGTAATCCACACAAAGGCGCCAACTTCCATCTGCCTTTTTTACTAAAAGTGCTGGTGAAGAAAAGGAACTAGAGCTGGCTCTTATCATGCCACTCTTCAAGTACTCTGCCACTTGCTTTTCCATCTCAGCCTTTTAAAAATGAGGATACATTCTGGTAAAATAAAACTTCCATCGAAGAGAAGCAAATGAAAGGCTTTCATAAAAATTCTCGT
>JAYMTC010000010.1:0-29058 GCA_036897605.1 Melianthus villosus
TTTTGTCTCGATGTTAAAGAGAACTTAGTCTTTAACACTTCGAACTATGTCAGGGTTACGTTTCTGCCTTAGTGTTAAAGAGAACTCAGTCTTTAACACTTTGGATTACGCTCAAGGATGTCATTTCTGTCTCAATGTTAAAGAGAACTTAGTCTTTAACACTTCGAACTATGTCGGGGTTGCGTTTCTGCCTTGGTGTTAAAGAGAACTCAGTCTTTAACACTTTGGACTACGCGTTCAAAATAAAGATACAACGCCTTTATTTGAATCCTTCGGGCGATTCGACTCAGGAATCTTTCTTGCTTAATTGGGTTCCAATTACGACTTTCCGATTTTCAATTTTGTTTCACCTGCACGGTAAACAAAGATATCAGCTTTCCTCGAAATCCATGATATAGCTGGTTTGGTTCGAGGTGCACATCAAGGAGAGGGATTGGGCAATAGTTTCTTATCTCACATCCGTGCAGTTGATGGAATTTTTCATGTTTTGCGTAAGATGCCTATCTTTACATTGTAGAACATTTTCTGAACGTCCTTTCTTTCTGTTATGATTTGTAGCTGTAGCACTAATTTAAGGAAGGATAAACTTTATCCGATAAAGCCTGTATGCATGCTTCTTTCAGTTTCTTAACAATACTTTACATATGTATTTAACAAGCATGCTTGTTAGTTATGATTGGACTTATTTATACCGGTTTGTATCATGTGAGCTTTTTTTTTTTTACCTCCATTAGATGGATAGTAGGACAGTTTTTACGAAATGATGAGATGATTTATATAATGAGATGGTTTATGCCTCTTCAAATTTATTTATCTGCTAGTTCTAGTTTTTATTTAAGAATTTAAGAATCATAAAGACTTTTAGTGCGCCCTACAGCATCTATTTCTATTAATGTGCTCATTCTTTTGGTTGTGTAATTTGATTTTGTACTATGTTAATGACAACCTTTTGCTATTTTGCAGGTGCCTTTGAAGATCCAGATATTATCCATGTTGATGACACTGTGGATCCAGTAAGGGATTTGGAGATTATTACTGAAGAATTACGGCTAAAGGTATGCTTCTTTGTTTAATCTCTGTAATCCTAGTGAGCCCTGCTAGTAATAATTGGAGCTTGAGCTGTCATAGTGGTTTCTGATTATTGTAGCTATATTTTCTTAATTATAAACATTTTTGGAACAGTTATTGTTTCAATCTTTATATGTACCTACACACGCACTTTATGTGTGTATACGTATATACATATAGATATCTAATTTGGAATAAAAAAAAAGATTTACTTGAACCTTCTCTATATTACATACTTGTAGGATATTGAATTTATAGAGAGGAAGATAGAAGATATTGAGAAGAGCATGAAGAGGAGCAATGACAAGCAGTTGAAAATTGAGCACGAGTGCTGTGACAAGGTTAATGGTTCAACAGATCCTTGTCATTGTTACCTGTTTCTTTCATAACTCATATTCTGTGCTTGATGTGGAAGTATATTTTATATGTTGAAACAATTGAAATATAAAAAATACAACAGACGGACTGTCGAACTTATTTCAACGGAATTAAGTAGTTTTAGTTTATAGGAACTCATCAAGAGGCCAGAATTGTATAAGATTAGGTTGGCATGTAAAGGTTAAGTTAGCTCTGTTTGTTTGTGAAAGAATAAGCATTTGTATTTGGCTAAGTTAATATTCTTTACTCTTGGAAAAACTCTTTAACCTATGATCACTTAACTAAGAGCCCTTCTGTATAACTAGTAAAACAACATTTTGTAAAATCACACAAAATGTCATGCACATAGTATTTTTATTCAGTGAGTTGCATTTTCTATCTCACACCGAGTACAGGCTTAAATGTCACTTCATATTGAGGTAGTGTCACATATCTGAGTTCTGCTGTTTCGTTACAAACTTTGAGTGGTACTTGTGCTTGTAACAGATCAAAGCATGGCTTCAGGATGGAAAAGATGTTCGTCTTGGAGATTGGAAAACTGCTGATACTGAGATACTGAATACTTTTCAACTGCTTACCGCCAAGCCTGTTGTTTACTTGGTAAACTTTCTTTTTGGATGGCATGGCCTCTTAATTTGTTATCAAGGTTTTTCTTTTAATAATGGTTACAGTTATAATTTTTTTCAGGTTAACATGAATGAAAAAGATTACCAAAGGAAAAAGAACAAGTTTTTGCCCAAGATTCATGCTTGGTATGTCGATGTGTTTTTGCTTTTTTTTTTGGGATTCAATGTGCTTCCTGTTGCCTAAATCTTATTATTTTCATCGTGTTTAGAGTTTTCAATTGGTCTCTGCAATACACTTCTCCTAGTGAGTCGAAAACAGTTTCTGCTTTTTCCTAATTTGCAGAAGGTTTTGGTTGACATGGGGCAGCCCCCAATTCCACCCTCTTATACTTCAAACAATTATTTAGCAGTGCAGACTGTTATAGCATAAGCAACCATTGGAACCCTGTATATGTTGTATCTAAAAGATGCTTATTTTTTATCCTCTCAAAATGCTGGAAGTAGGTTATGTTTGGTTCCTTAATATTTTTTATTTACTAGTGTTTTGCCTTATAAAAAAATTTAGGGTGCAAGAACATGGAGGTGAAACCATCATCCCTTTCAGCTGTGCATTAGAGAGAAATCTTGCTGACATGCCAGAAGATGAAGCAGCAAAGTATTGTCAGGAGAAAAACTTACAAAGGTTTGTTCAAACCTAGTATTTCTTACCAATGAGTAACATGTGTGGTCTAAAAGACTTCTCCTGTTTGTGATTTGTCATTTGAACCTAGTATAATCAACTATTTAAAGTACCACTAGAACATATGTAGTTATTTAAGTAATGTTTTTTAACTTCTCCACAGTGCACTTCCAAAGATCATAAAGACTGGATTTTCAGCAATTAATCTTATATACTTTTTCACAGCAGGCCCTGATGAGGTAACGCCTCATTACTATTTCTTTAAGTTGTAATTTTCAATTGTTGATCAACATAAAAGTTTGGAGTCGAGTTTTAAGTGTTGCACAATTGCTACTGTGACAAAGTTTGGTAATGTAAAAACATTTCTGCTGCCATCCAGTAGTTTAGATTTTTCCGTCTTAACCCCCTTCTAGTCTGGCATTTGCTTTGCGTTGTGTGTTTTGTGTAGCACTAATTCATGTGAAAAGATTAAAGCCAAAAGAGAACATGTGGAAGAAAGGAGGTAGACCAAGGGAGGAAGAGGAACAAAATAGTATAGATGAGGGGGTTAGAAATCTTCCAGCAGTTCTCCATCTTTATGATGGACATTTGAGCTCAGCATGGTACATCAACCTCATCCATCCATGTTTAAGTGTCAATGAGCTGCAATATGGTTTTAGTCCCTCTTAGTATTTGTTTTTATTCAAAAAAAATTATGTACCTTATCAGAAGTGAAGGGCTGTTTTCAGTTTAATCAGTGAGCAATTTTTGTCAGAAACATCATGTATATCTGATGTCATTTGTCTTGGCCTTTATCTTTTGTATGACAGGCTTCTTTTTCCTCTATGCATTGGTTAGAGTAGAGATTGGTGCTGAGCTTTTACCTTTTATTTACAGAGTTCGTTGATCTATCATGTTCTCAATTATATAGTTTGTATGTTTAACATTGCTTGATGAATAGAATGAAAGTACCGGTGACCTTTTGACAGGTGAAGTGCTGGCAAATTAGACGGCAGACAAAGCCTCCACAAGCGGCAGGCACCATCCACACTGATTTTGAGAGAGGGTTCATATGTGCTGAGGTTATTTCTAGTCTACTTCTTCTTAGGCTTGTCTTGCTCTAGTTTCAAACTATTATTTGTGATCTCCCGTCTCTTGTAACTAGTTTTGACAGGGAAACAAATTTTTTGTTTTTTTTTTTTTTGTGGGGAGAAATTTCAATTTTACTAGGTAATAGAAACACAAACTTCCTAGTCACTTTCTTCCTATGGTTAGGTAGCCTTTGTAATTGCCTACCGAAGCCCTTCTACAATTGAGCTCAAATCCTTTACATTCATGTATGGACCAGATCTATTCATGACACCTAGGGCATCAGCCAACTGATTTGTTGTGGTCTGGAAACAGTTGATCCATTTAATGTTGAAAATTATGCTGAGACATTTTCACGCATATCTCCAAAATTTCTGTTGCTCTAAACGGACATTGCTTGAATATCCATCATATTTTATCACTTCATCAGTATGCGTTGTGCTAGCTTCTCTGTGAGCAGTTAGAGAAGTTAATTTTGTTGGTTCCTGCTCAGAGTTAATCCAATTTGCGTAATGAAAAGATTACAAAGTTCATATCAATTTCCTAAAATGTCCATATAGTGTTGCTTTATAGTTGGTTTTAAGTGATATCTTGGTTGATGCATACTGGATACTTTCATTTACTAACTTCGATCTTCTCCTGATGTAAAGGTTATGAAGTTTGAAGATCTAAAGGAACTCGGTACTGAGCCAGCTGTTAAGGTAGGTATTTGCTCAAAAGTATTTTTCTATACTTGCATGCATTTGGTCCACCTTTCAGTTTCTTCTGGGTACAGGAATGAGTTCATATGCTATGGAATAGGAAATAATTTTGGCCCTAGTATAGAAAATTTGGGAAGCAAGTGAAATAATAGAAATAACTAACACACCTATGGGTGTCTATCTATAAGGTGCATATCTCGATGCTGTAAATGGCAGGTTTGAATCAAATTGAGTCTGGGATGATTCTTGAACGTGTGTTGGTATGGACATCGTATGTAGGCTTGTAAACGGATGTTAAATAGAGCAGATGTAGGTATATCCGGATCTGAATCCATTTAGAAATATCCAAATTCGAATATATTCCGTATGTTAATTTTTAGTATCCGAATTCTTATCATTTCTACGAACCGAATTCGAATATATCCAAAAATAATTATTTTATTATAAATTAAAAATTCGAATATCCAAATCCAATACCCGAATCCAAATATCATAAAATATAAAAAATTTAGTAAATATAAAAACAACGTTTCTAATTGTAAATAATTTTTAGATACTAAAATTCACGTATTCTAATAAATATTCAAATACATCTATTCGACTTTCAATATACATATCCAAAATATAAAAAAAGTTCAAAATACAAGAATAAAATTTATCTCAATGCTTAGAGACGTCACAAATAAACTCAAATTCTAATATATTCAACTATTTCACAAACTAGTTATTTTAGTGATACCATAAATTTGTTGTTAAACTTTTATTTATGAATTTTCTAAATATAATTTATTTCATATATTTTATTTAAAGTGTATTTAAAATTAAATTTATATTTGTAATAATATAAATTTATGTATATATAATATCTAAAAATATCACTAACAACGTGTTAACTCAGTGGTAAGCGAGCTGATTCCTTGATGATCTTTGACTTAATTGTCAGATGCATATTCATACGGATATTAATAGAATCGGAGGCATAAATGCCTTTGCAATTTTTAATATGTGAATTTTTTTTTACCCTTTTTTCTTCAACTTTTAGAATTTAGAACTGTCTTAACATGAAAAAAAAAATGTAAATGGGAATGTCTGTATTGCATTGCCTTCAGGTCTCAATTTTTTGATAGTGGCGCTAAAGGAGATCTGTTATTGCTGGTCCCTCTTTCTTGAACCCTAATTCTCATTGCACCACTTTAGAAACAAAAATCAGAAGCCAGCTCTCTTCACTTCCAATCCCATCAAATCCCCAATTGAATCAAGACCCTAGCAGTCCGCCAGAAAAATGAAGCCCACAGCTTTTAGTAGTATAGGCAGCACTTGAAGTTCTACAAAAGAGAGAAATCTCGACTTGATGATCGCTTACAAGAAGTATGAGGCTGCCAAGGGCACCATCTTAACAGCTTGTCGTCTCTGTATATGCAATTCACTCGATGGATCTGGTTTTGATCCTCCTAGATGGTTTGGTGAGACAATTCTTGCTCTTCAATAGTGATTATTTTTTGAGCATTTTACTGCAATTTTATGGTCTGTGATTGATTGTTGTAATTATTATAGGATAATGATGCAAATAGTTATTGCTATAAAGAAAACTATTTCTATTGTAAGTGATATGTAAAGTTGAACCATGTTTTTTAGTTCTTAGAATTCTAAGCTATGTTCTACCAAAACACTCATTCGAAGAAATGTGACTGGAAGCCCTTGAAATTTGTGGTAATGACTATTGTTTAGAAAATTATACTTGTGCTCCATTGTTTATTGCGATCTGTCAAATCAAATAGATACTTATTATCTTTTTGAGTTTACTGTATACGATGGAATAAATTGGCTAGAGAATGAAAATTTGTTCAGGAAGTTTGAGCATTTAAAATTGAGTTTTGTGCTAGTGAAGTAGGAATGTGATTAAGGAAGTAATTCCACACATATGTTTGCATGTACTGTATAAAACTTTTATTGTTATACTTCCTTGGAGTTAAAAGGAGAATGCCCTTATTGGTTATGACGTCAGTTAATAAATATAAAATAAAATCCAGAAATGGACTTAAAATGATTTGCTGTTATATTTTCTTCAGCTTAGTCGAAGTTGTTTGTCGAAGCATTTGCATTGACATTAATTAGGCAATCATCCATCTAGAATTGACGCCATGTACCCCTTTACTTATAAGTAGGTAATTTTGATCTGAGATTCATGTAGCAAACTTAGGCATTAATCTAGACAGATGTCAAATATTATTTCATACATGTTAGATCCTTATGCCTGGAATAGAAAAATATAATTTGGGAAACCTCTGGAACAGTTATTACCTGAATACTCAATCAATGGTGTGACAGAATCCTGATTATATGGAGTAGGGAGCCAAGAATGGGGGTCTATATATGAATTTGGTCTCGAATCCCCCTTATATTTTTCAGGAGCACACTCAGAGGGCAGCACGAAAAGACTGTAGAGATTAAGGGACCTGCAGACTGTCCTGGTAAGCATGAGAAAACCTGTTATTATTTTTTCTAAGATATATTTGAAGGATTTGTGTAGTAGGTTGCATTGTATTTATAATACAGGTAAATTTGTTAATGTTCCCTCTTCAAAGGTTTAATGTTTGAGGTTGGGACAGGAAAATGAAAATTAACAAATTTGGCAGTCACTATAAAATTGAATTATATATTGAAGATAGTATGTAGTTCTGTACTTCAGTTATTTCCTTTTATGCCAACTACCTTGATGTAGCGTGTGATCTGCTTTCAGTTCACTGGATCAAGTTTCTGAAGCAAGTCTAGCTCTGAATTATGAAAGGCAGTATCTAAGATTCAGAGAGAGTTGGCAACTCTTTTAGAGTCTTAGTTCTTTGGAAACTTCAACTTAAGAGTTAGAAAAACGTTATGCAAGTTCATAGTCATATGGTTTACATTGGTTTAGGTGTTGTGGTGAATTTATGTTGGCAAACCTCTGATTATCAATTCATTGTATCTCAGTGATAATAACTTCTATCACTGTACTTGAGTCGCAAATTCTAAAATCTTTGATGGTCTTCTCCTCCGCATGATTTATGTTTGCCAATGGACAGATATTAATAATCTATTTATCAATTTCTTTGGTAAATTTTTTTGGAGCCAGCTGGCTTGCATTTGTGTTCTTTCTGAGACTGGTACTCTCTTAATGAATGTTACCACATTAAATTAGCATTTTGTTCTTATTTATTTTCAATAAATGATAAGAAAGAAAGAAATCAAAAGAAATAGGAAAGAAGGAAACCATGAATAGAAGCATCAATGATTACCTTTTTAAGACACATTTTGGTTCTCTAGTACCACGAAAAAGAATTGGCCCACGTGGTTTTAGAGGAATCTTCTCTGTCTTAGACGTTACGTTTTAATCCCTCGTTATCATCGAAAACCTAGGTCTAGAAACTTTCTCTACCTGAAGTGACTCCGAGGGGATCTTTCAGGCTGCTCTTGAGGGAAAGCTGCACTATTTTTCTATGGATAATGGTAACGCGTCAAAGCCGATTCCTGCCGGCTGGACTTTCGTCAATAAAGTAGGAAAGAAAGGGCCAAAGGCGTCGGTAATTAAATACTTAATTCTCATTTATTCTACCATTGATGATTTCGGGTTCTTAATATTGTAGACCCAATATATCTCTATGGATAATATAATACACTAATTTAAGAGTGAACAATTTGCATAATTGTTATTGATGATAGAACACCTTTTGGTCTAGATTTAGTTTATTGGTTTAATTTTTTGTAGATCTGCTTGCCTAATTTATTAGATCATCATCTTTGAGTCTTGTGATGGTTTTAACTTTTGTGAATGAACCTTGTAATGATTGATTGGTTTAACCAAATTGGATGTGATCTCTGTTACCAAAAGTGTGGTCTTTTCAATTACGTTACCTGTCCTTGCAGATACCAATAGGGGGTCCAAGCAGCTCACCTAAAATCCGTCTAGTAATGCATTATAGTCTTTTGTTCTCATTGTTGGCCGAGCAAACACTTGATGTGAGGCTTATTGAGATGGGGAAACTTCCTCAATGTCCATGCAGCCATTGTATTCCCTGTATCTCACGTACACACTTAAAGGAATTATGTAATGTTCTTTACTTGCAATCTTGACCATTTCATTGGCCATATCACATATCAAATGTTTCTACCAGGCTCTGTACTGCAGCTCGTGTCAGTGAACTGTATCCCTTAAGCAGAATGCTTTAGGGTGTCCCGATCCTCAAATAGCTTTTCCTAGTAAGAGTCTTGTTAGCTTCTTTTGACAGGGCACAATGCTAATAACAAATACTTTTTAAGAGTTGATTTGATATTATGATAATGAAACTGGTACTAAAAAATTGAAACGAGAAAGAGAATTGGAAGCTGTTTAATAATTTTGGACTTCCTTTATAAGCATCTTATTTAGCTGATGTACAAGTATATTAACACATTATATATGGTTTATGATTTGTGATTTATGTTCTCCATCTTTCCCCAGATATTTATGTTGATAAGTGATTGGTTGCATTCTAATCAATTTTAGCTGTTACTTTCTCTTTTTCCTTAAATTTGTTCAAGAAGCAGTTGCCACTGCATTGACAATTAATGCACTTTATAAAACCGTACATAAACATATCTTTCTTGATGTCGCTGCCCGTTTGTTATAGTTGTTTACCAAGTTATATATGCATTGGACCCTTCTAGAAACGACAGACTTTTCTCCATATGCTTAGGGAACTAACCATTCATAACCACTGTTCGGACTCTTTAACATCAGTTCGTCATTATGATTTTCCGTTGTCGTAATAGAGAGAGCCTTATCCTTTATTGATAAAGGTGCATATTCTTCTGGTTTCCATCTCCATGCATATGTGGATAGTGCATAGGCTTTTCTGACATGCATTATATTAGCTTATTTATAAAGAGATGTACTGAAAAATTTACTGTTTTGTTTGATAGCTAATTAGCTATGCATTGAGTTATTATTTCTTATAGGCTTATTCTAATGATTTGTTTGAAAAGTGAACACTTTCTTGATTACTTCCAAGTTAAAAAGCTTTATTTATTTTAATGAGTAAGCATAGTGTGTTGCGAACTTGCATAAGCCAGTCTGCATTTGTGCACATATGAAGTTTAAGATTAACTAAATCTCATATATATACCTACTTTGTTAGTTTTAATTGGTGGTTGTTTCTTCATTGATGTTTGACGTATTATAGCTTTCCAAATTACAAATTCTTCTGATTGGATTGGAGATGTAATTTACGATTATGTATGTCATTTGTTAGCCTCTGAACTCTTCTGAAACATCTTGGCCTCTTTCAACATATGCTTGGCAGGTAACTATGCCAGCTATACAAATGAACTATGAAGGAACAAAATTTAAGTTTACTCAACTAGAGTGGAAATGTCATATATTGTAGTAGTACTTATAACTAAATTGGAAATCGTGCTTTACTTTTCTCCAGACAGTAGAAGAAACCAAAACCCCATTTTGAAGTTGTTACAATTAAAAGGGAATTCCAGCTGATTGTATTTATAATATTGGGTTCTTGCAGTACTATCTTTGCACAGCAACTGGGCAACATTTTTTCACATATGAAGAACTTATCAATTATGTGACTTATGCAGAAGCCGAAAAGCTTTCCATTTATTCACCAGTGAGTATAAAGTTCTTAAGAGTTACTCTTTTATTGTTTTTTCTTTTACATATTTCATCGTAGTTCTTATTACAATTTCCGAATTGAATAATTGTTATTATCAATTTAAACATCACTCTTGTTGCATCTTTAGGGGTATCCTATCAATTTCCCTAGGTTTGAGATTGACTGTCAAATGCACAGACCAAAATAGTTTGTCATAGGTTTAATTGACTTGTCTTTGAAGTTGTAACAACACAAGTTCTTGCATATCTAATTCTTGTCTGGCGTCTTAAAGAAACTCAATTACCTCTAGAGCTGTATATGGACCGGGTTGTTTTGAACCGGGTCAGATTCGGACCGGGTATATATTAAATATGACGAGTTCGGATTTAATCGAACTTGGACCGGGAAATAAAAAGTGTTCCGAACTCGACTCGCGGCTACTCGTCGAGTATAATCGAACATAATCGAGTATAACCGAACTCGGGTACTCGTCGAGTCAAATCGTTTTTTTTTTCTTTCACAAAAGCAACTATTTATTATGTTCTCAGACGAACACATTTTAGTCTAAAAAAATAAGAACACACTAAATCACCATTTTTGTACAGATACGATCAAAAGAAAATAGACAAAGTGATTGAGAAGTACTACACTGATGAGAGGAGAAACTAAGTGATTAGAAAGCAAGGCGCACAAAGCAAGTAATATTAATAAGATAACAATAGAAGAGATGAAAGAAATAACAGATATGGGAAAGGAGAATCATTTGAGAAAGTGATGGTGGTGTGGTGGTGTCGTGGGTATGAGATGAAAATACTTAGGGTACTTCACCATAGGCCCAACATCTAATCAGCTCATTCAACTTGCCTCGAGACCACCATATCGGTACAATCAACAGACAAAATCTTTTGGATATCACCTTTACAATTCACATGCACAACCTTTTATATTCCCTAGGCTTAGTCATTTAATCCTCAAACGCCACTCCTCTGCCATATTACCCAGCTTTAAGAACTCCCTATCATTAATTTCTTAAAACCAATTCTCTTCCTCTTTACAGAATACTTCATCTTCCTCTTCATAATCTATTCATTTCTACTGAATTTTCATCTTCTCAGTATCATCACGATCAACATTTTATATATTTTTCTATATTAAATATTTTATTTAACGAATTTTATTTTATTCGGACTCGGGTAGTTCGGTAGAGTCTCGCGGACTACCCGACCCAGTCCGAATAAAATAAACGAACATAATATATTACTCGAATTCGACTCGTACTATGTAAGTTTCGCGAACTGGGTCGAATCGAGTCGAGTCGAACTTAAACTGTCTCGCGGGTAGTCCAATTCGGATACAACTCTAATTACCTCAATGTGATATAGTGTGTGAAAGTGCGAGGGAAGAAATTAATGTTTTAGACTTTGCATGGTGTCATGGTCCAAGCCTTGTGATACGGTGTTGGACATGATTCCAACCTTGCGTCGAGCACAGGAGCTCGGCGGAACTGTTGAGGAGAATTGAGGCACACGATGAACGTAAGTTGGCCTAGGATTGTGGGGCAAGGTGGAGCCATCATGAGGAGCTGGGGGCTGAGTGACATTGTTGTAATTTTGGGGAAGTGGCATTATCGTAATTATAGAGTTTGCATACTTCGAGAAAGATTTTGCTCGAGGGCTTCAGAGGTGTTTTGGATATCTTAGAGAAGTATTATGGGTTCCGAGGTGGTCTCAAAATAAGTTCGTTTGATGGGTTTAAAGGCGATATCCCTCATCGGACAAATCAATGTCTACTACCCCAATATCGGTTTTCGTCCGGAATGCTCTTTAGGGGAGGCATGGTGTTGGGCTCTCCACGACCTCCGGTGCGGCATGCACTAAGTAAGCTTTCGTAGGTTCACGCAGGGACTACGGGCAAGTTCTCTGTATCTCATGAGAGGAGAGCGAGGATCGTCATGGCACGGAGAGTGTCATGACTGGTGTCGGGCGGAACACTGACATTGTGCGTTGGTGGGCCCAAATGGGTTACGTGCGGGGTCCGTTATTTGGGACGGAATCCGCCAGCGAACACACGTGATCACTTGGGTCCCTTGCCCTCGGTTAGTAGGTTCAAGCCAATATATATGTGTGGGGAGATACCATGTACGAGGTTGCTAGTCAGATGCTTTGTTGGTTGGACCCAGGACCTTGTCGATTTGTCGGGGAACGGCAGTGCGTTCGGGGTATTGACTGGTACCATCCGAGGCACATCAAGAGGAGCCTTATGAGACTGAGGCCCGCACAATGAGGTGCACACTCTCGAGCTATAGTGAAGAGATGGGCACAAGAGGTGCTAGAGAGTACACACACGTGAGACATCGAGCCAAGCGGGACAGATGGACACATGAAGTGCAAGAGTCATCAAGCCAAGAGGGTTAAATAAGCACAAGAGGTGCAAGAGTCCGACCACGGTGTGCTATGAGCGAGGTACACGTGAACTCCGAGCCAACAGAGCTGAGATCAGCACAAGAGGTGTAGGGGGCAAGCACACGGTGTGCCAAAGAGATGGGCACACGTGATGCTTTTGAGGATGGCTCATGCGGAGTCATCATCCGAGTGTGTTGCGTCACGCACCGAGTCAAGACCGGGTTCAATATCTGGGTTCAATTATACAAAAATACTGAGATATTGATGGTGATGTCCACAATAATATTCAGGTCAATCATAGTATTGAGAATGATTGGATAAATCGAGTGCCACAAATGTTTTTTGCTATAAATAAATACCCTTAGTGTTGAAAGAGAAGATCTGTAGAATGGTGATTTCGACCTGCCTTACTTTATAATAGTGAATGTTGGATAAAAATATAACGCAAAGAAGAAAATATGAGTAGTAGAAATAAAGATGTTAAGTTTGATTTGTGGCCTTTACAAGGAAGGACAATGTGGAATGTTAGGATATTCGATAAAAGATTGGGTAACACCTATTCCAGATAAAATGATTGACCGTTGTTTGCGGTCATTTAGTCATATTTAGTGAATGCCACTAAAGAGTAGACTGCAGAGATGTGATTAGGCTAGAGGAAAATCAAGTAAGACTTAAAATGAGGTGATCAAAATCAAAATTTTATTATTTGGCTTCGACTTTTATAAAGTGGTCAAACTATTCACTTTTACTCTATTTACAATTTTTTTTGTTCTTCTCAATGTCTAAATATAAATAAGGAATATAATCATGAAAAAGAACAAAGATGTTTTGATGCTAGTGTCTTATTTTACAGCAAATTTTTACGGGTTGACCCGATAACCTATATAAGTCAGGTTAGGGTTCCCATTTTGTCGACCCGTATAACACCGGATCATGTTGGACTCGAATCTAAGTTACCCAGACTCGATAATTCTTTTTGACAGCTCTATTGGTAACCCATAAAACCCATCTGACTGATCTTCAGTTTCCGCTGCCAGTTTCTGGTGCCGATTTCGTACCTTGCTTTATATTTTGAATCTTGATGTTTTGAACTTGAAGTGTTATTATATCTTATTGATGATCACTTTGATGATAATTTTTGTTATTTTTGCTATGCATATGTGCTAGTGAAAAAGAAATATAAAATTTACTGAAATTTCAGTGTTGCTCACATAAATGTAATTGATGTCATGTGTATGGAAAGTTCTTCGCGTGCTATACGTACGTATTATTATTATATTTTGAATTTAATATATGTTATGCTTTTATTTTTATTTTTAGACTAGATATGTTTTTATGCGCCTTAGTTTCAAAATATGCTATTTGGCCCATGAAGTTAAGGGTGAGTAATTGAGTTATTTGGTTAGCCGAATAACACAAATTAAAATTTTTTGAATCAAAATTTCTTTTATCATGTAGATGGTTCTTCATTATTTAGTCCAAATTTTTTTAATTAACGTTAACCAAATATTCCAAATACTCACCCTTACATGAAGTCAGTGAGGTCTTGTTGTAGCCTTGCGCCATTGGACACATTGCTACTGGGATTTGGATATTTTATGTTTTTGCTGAAGGATAGTGACATTTAGGTTCAAAGAAATGCGGGAGTGTTACTACTCACAATTGTATCTTAGCTTTATCTCCAATTATATAACTTTAGGGGGTGAAAACATAGATGTTCTGCAAAACCAAAATACTGAAATGATTATTCGACATGCATTATCTCTGAGTGGGTATCTGAATCTAGCTAAAGATGATACGACTCAAAACTGTTTTGACCTATATCTCCAGTGCTTGGAATCTTTGGTTCATGTTTATGTGTAGGTATTATTTCAGAAACATCTGTCCGGATCTTTTTATTCACTTATACCATTAACTGGGTTTTCCAATGTGATGATGTGTTTGCGAGTTTCGAGAGAAAGGAAGAGGGAAAAAAAAGAGAAAAAAGGAAGACAAAAGAAAATGTAAAATTTTCTCTCATGTTTGAGTTTAAGGAAGAAAATTGGGATATAGTTAAAATATATATTTCTTTACATATAGATATGAAGTTATAACTTTTTTTCAAAATTGGACTACATGGTAGTCCTCCCTGACGTCCCAAACCCCTCTCCACCCACTTAAGTACAACGTACGACGGGATTTTGAGTTTAAGGAAGAAAATTGGGATCTAGTTAAAATATATATTTCTTTATATATAGATACAAAGTTAATAACTTTTTATCAAAATTGGACTACAAGGTAGTCCTCCCTCACGTCCCAAACCCCTCTCCACCCACACTTGAGTACAATGGGATTTGAACTCAAAACTTGTACCACAACTGACAAAGGCACTGGACCAAGGTCATTTAATTATAAAGTTATAATTGGAATAATAAATTTTATTATAATGTAAATAAAATTTTCCATCCATCTCTTTCTGTCATTCTGTCATTTGGAAAGAAAATGGGACATATTTTTCTTTATTTTCATCATATGAGACAAAAGGAAATTTCTTCATTTAACATTATTAGTCTTGTATTTATATGCATTAATCTAGTGCAGCGTAAAAATTTGAAGTGCCAAAAGGCCGGTTCTTTTTAGGGATGGAGGGAATAGTTTTTTTCTCTTTTCAGTTTGATTTATCATGTCCATTGTAGACATTTTCCGCAGCAAAGAAGAGAGCTCGTGGGCGAGGAAAGAAACCAAAGTCGAAGGGCGAATGTTCCAAAGCAACTATTAATCAGAGTATAGTTCTGAACCTCAAAATAGTGTGGGGTAGCTTTTAAATTCTTCTCCACTTTACCTTGTTATTATTTTCACTATATCATCATGCAAAGAATTTTCTATCATCAATATTTGCGAAATTTCTCCGTCTATCACTGAATTCAGTGAACTTTTTAGTCCTGTTCAAATAGCATTGAAACAACTTCATGCATATTACTGGCTAATACTGGTACCAGTTGACACATATAGAAGCAAGGCCTTGAATGTGCCACGAGGATTACGTGGTCCTGTCCAAGAGATTTCATCATATGATTTCTCAGTACGTATCAACATAAAATTGCTGCATACTACATGATCAGAGAATGGGTGTTAACCTGCTAAATCAGGTCGATATTTTCACATTATTTCAACTTGCTAAATCCAGCTAGAATATTGGGATTATTTTATTTTTGCTTGAACTAGATTGGTACCGAGTAAAGTAGCTTGGCTTGACTTATAATTATTACTGCTAATTTTATACTTCTAAATTAAAAAAAAATGATTTTGCGATATATTATCTGATATTCATAGTTTACATGATTTTGATTTTTAGCAAGTACTCCAACAAATGGGCATGGGCATTGTTTGTGACTTCCTTAAAATAGTTAGTTAGTGATGAAATTGTAGCTCAACTCAGAACTTGACTTTATTCGAACCTCAAATTGACTAACTTCAACAAGAGTAGCAAACAAGCAACTTGATTCACATACAGACTTAGAGCAAGTTTGGTGTACATCACCAGTTGATTTCGTCTCGGCTATGTTTTTATATGGATTTTCAATTACATTGAATTTTGGTTTATTCTATGTGCAATTAAAATGAGGGTTTTGAAAAGGTATATATGTTCTGATGAGATTACATAATCCTTCAAATTCTTCTTCTTGATATCATTAAATGATACAAGTACATTCTCAATTCATTAAACAACACACTTTTATTTGTGAATATGTAAAACCCTCACATAAACATAGCCATAATGGTTCCTTTCTTTTGGTATTCCTATCTCTGCTTCAGGTAATAAGAGCAAAGATGGCGATGATGAGAAAAATACTGATTTAGAAGATGTCCGTGAGAAGGCAGAGTCAGCCTTACTAGGAAAGGACTCAAACGGAACTAGCTTGGTTTCTGATATAGAAGCTTACCAGCCTCATCATGATTGGCCTGCTGCAGAGAAGATGTTTGACCTAGACCACATTGATCTAGCTACTGAAGTTCCATTAGAAGACTTTGATTTCAGCAAATTAGCATTCTTAGATTGTGAAGCTTTTCCATCGGAAGAGGAAGAGGATGAGGAAGAACCTGCTCCCAAAAAGAGGTCGAACCATAAGTCACACATTCCCAAGGCCACCAAGAAGCGTCGGAATGAGGACTGGGGACTGTAATCCTTAGCATCAAGATACACAATGTGCGTATATCTTGAGAATAAATGGGTATGAGTTAGTTAGAACTTAAGACTTTTGGAACAAGAACTTTGTTACCCATGCTTTTGTGTTCTTCACCAAACCATGCTATTTTGAATTGATATTGGCATTTAACTTGTGACTATTAAATATTCTACTCAGAAGGTGTTTTCACTTGCTGGTTAATGTGTGAAAAATGAAGCATTTTCTTCATCACATTAAATCTTGAATGCTGTGGTGGTTGCAGTGCCCATATTGTCATCCTTCAGATAATTGTTACTAAACTCAGTAAAATATACGGGTTTTAGTATTTTATACTGATTATATACATTTTTTATGAGAATAAGATGCCTTTGCAGGTTACATTTACTAGACTTTTACCCAGCCGTGTGTTGCAGACGATTTATTGATATTAATTCAGTAATATATTTGATTAATCAAACAATATTATAAGATAGATAAATAGAATGTTATAAAAATTTATAATCAAACAATTATATTATATAATGGCTAGACTTTTGGGAGTATAATGAGTCTAAGCGCATAATGCCATCAAAGATAATAACGAGTCTAAACACATAATTCAACTAAAACAGCACTGACTGCTTATAATTTTGACCGGCAACAGCACCCACAAAATTCAACTAATCACTAGAAGTAGTATCTCTTGTTATCTTCATGATTATAGCTTGAGCGAGAATGTCAACCCAAATTTAGGATCATTCTCTATGATTGTTGTGGCGAAGGCACCAAATATTGTCAGGAACGATTTAGATCTAATCTCGTGCTTTAGAAGATCCCCAAGATTGTTGTCGTGATTGTTGAGCTTGGCCTTAACTAGTGTGTGAGGATCAAATTTGTATGAATATCCGACTGTTAAACTATTCAGCCGAGCAATATAATGCAAATATGAGCTCCTGTCCGCCCAGCAAAATCAGGTGTAGCATTGTTTGACATTGTGTTTGAATTAGGTGATTCTACATTAGAGTTGTTTCAATCTCAATGCATGATCACCTCTCCAAACACAATTTCAAATGATTATGTTTACGACAGTGTGCCACAACTTAATGCTGTCTGAAAATGCTAATGTTGTTTAAACCCATAAGCCAACAATAATCACATTGTGATTTTGGTTCAAGCAAACTCACAAAATTACTGCAGCAGTATAATTTGGATTCATCACACTTCATAAGTAGCCTCTGCACCAAAAGAGATGGCTGGTGTGCCAATGGTTGCCGAAATAACATCTGGTGATTGCTTCAACGAAACAGCTATAGTGACTGTGGTGTGTTCATGGAAATACTGAAACTCCAACTACAGAAAAAAAAACATGTGGGTATAGAATGCATGAATTAGTGTAGATTCATACGGAGAGAGAGTGAGAGAGCAGAAAGAGAGGGTGAAAAAACGGACGGACGTTTAAGGAAGTATTAACGTTATGCTAAAAAAAATGAAAAGACAAAATCTTTATTCGGAGGATCATTTGGATTTTACTCTTCAAAAATTACTATTCACGCGTCTTTTTATTTATTTTTCTCGTTTTTTTATGTTTATTTAATTTTTCTCTTTTAATCATTAACATTTAATTAGTCATTTATTTTCATTACTTTTTATCTTTTATTATTACATTTCACATCACTTTTACCATCATATTTCTCATTCTATATTTTTAATTTTTATTATTAACCTTTTAATTTTAATTATTTTTACCATCATTTTTTAAATTTGTTATTTATTTTTAATATTTAAATTATTTTTATCCTTAAATTTTAATTTTAAATATATGTTTAGCTCATATATGTTATATATAAGTAAACTCATTTTTCTCCATTTTTTCACTTTTCAAGTTAGTCACACATTTTTACTTGTCTCTCTTTCTTTTTCTATTTCCTTATTTTTTATCATACATTTCACATCACTTTTACCATCATATTTCTCATTTATACTTTTACAATCAATTTTTAATTTGTTATTTATAGTTAATATTGAAATTATTTTGTACTCTTAAATTTCAATTTTAAATACATGTTTAGCTCATATATATAGATCCTAAGCTTTTTCTACTTCTCATTTTTACTCATCAAAAGCCACTAATAACACATTTTTAATTTTTCTTTCTTCATTATCATTATTTATCTTTTTTAATCATTATAATTTAATCTATCACTCACTTTCATTTTTTCTATTCTTTTTTCTAATCAAATTACTTTTGTAATTATTTTTATCTTTTCTTATTTTTTAATATTTCACATCAAATTACTATTTTAATTATTTTTCCCTTATGTGTTAATCTTTAGTATTGAAATCACTTTTACCTATTTCAATTTCAAATAAATGAATCTCAATAAAATTTAATATTTTTAAAATTTTAACACTAATTTTACAACTAAAGAAAATAAATTTATAAATGAGTGAAATTTTTAGATTAAAATTTTCAATGTATTGATGAATGTTAATATTTAAAAAAAAAATTTACACTATTAAAATTAGGATATACATGTAGACAGTTAAAAGGAATATAAAGAACATTTTTGATAAAATAAATATAAAAAATGGAAGAAAAATGTAAGAGATAAAATAAAATAAAATGTCAAAAAGAAAGGAAAAAATGGTAGAGAATAACATAATATCCACGTTATATAAACTTTTAGAATTTATTAAAAAAAACTTTATATAATATGTTTTATGATATGTTATATGATTATAACTTTATACACTATTAATAATTTATTATGTTTCACACATTTATTCGACGATAGAAAAAGATAAATTATTGGGCGCGCAAGTAAGGAGTAGTTCGAATAATAGATAGAGTAAAGCCCAGTGAAGATGGAAGCAACCCAAGAGCAGGACTGCCTAACATTACAGGAAGCAATATAACATCTATTATCAAACAACAAATTGTCTGGAAATTTTAGTGTTATAAGAAGCATAAACAGCTGATGTTAACCACAGTACCTGAGATTGGATTATGGACAGCAGAATATAACATGAAGTGTAACCAAAATAAGGCCAAATATCAAGAATTTGGTTACCTCCTAGGATTTTCTGGAATATAGGCACAAATATAACACTTGCAAGTAATAACCATGAGATGTCAAAGAGAGAAGCTTTTCTTTATTCACCTGGAGAAGGACAAAAAGTATGTACAGAAAAATAACTGATAAACCATATTCGCACTAGTAGTAGTAATTGGCGACGCGACAATACGAACCTGAACATGATCCATTTTAAGCATGTACGAGTTTTACTTAAATGAGTTTCGTGTCTAAACAGGTCGTACATGTCAAAACCTTTTTTTAACTCATTTAGACCCGTTATTTTACTATATAATATATTTCTAATTATTTCAATTATTTCTAACTACTGTAGTCTTTCATTTTGTAATCGAAATTGTAATTTTACTAGTAGTAGCTGTCACATTTGTGATATTAGAACCAATTATAATACTATTATGCACATCATAGGTCTAAATCATTAAATTTATTGTCAATTTTATATTATAAATAATTTTATTTTAAGCATGTCGTATTTTGCAATAGGTTGCTTTCTGAACAGCTTCCTTTGGTAACAGATTCTTCAGTCATTATCTCTGGAGTGGTACCAACAACATAATTAAATGTACTCCAAGCATCATCATTCAAGGATATTACAATTTCTGGTATTCTCTGAGCCTTTTCTTCAAATATGGTACTATTGATCTGTGCAATTTCCAGTTCTTTCAGTAACACTTTTCTCAATTCATTGACACTAGGGGCCTCCATTTCTTCTTCTTCTTTTGGGCCTTGTTCCTCTCTAGAACCAGTGGACACAGTACTGTGAAGCAGCCAGCATCGCTGCTGAGCTCTCATCATGACTTTTTACAAACTCCTACATTTTGTTAGGGTTAATTACATGCATATCTTCTACGGAATCATTACTTTACACTGATATTGATTGTGGTGGCAAGATAATAAATGTCAAAATATATAGGACATTTTTTTTAAAGATAACAAAATGTCCATGATACTGATTACCATAAATTTGCTTATTCAAAATTGCATATTCAATGCTCTTTAAACTTGTGTATTTTTCCTCGTAGGTTCCGACTTATAATTTTTCACACACCATCGATCATGGAAAACCGTTTCTTGCTTTTTTTTTTTCCTTTTTTTTTGCCTACTCTACTTGTATTAAACCTTCGCCGACCACTTCAATTCCCAACAAGCTCCGGCTTGAAAGCAACAAGCAACGGAAGTTGCAATTGTCAGAAAGGCGTTGCTGTTAGTCATTAAATTTAAAATTTGATATATAATTAATATTATAGGTAATGTTTTTTGATTGTACATAACTAACAAATTTTAAGTTAGTATACACTGATTATGAAAAAAAAAAATTATTCACTTTCTGAAAGAAAATATAAAAACTAAGAGAAAATAAAACTGAAGTTTTTAAACAAATACACATTACCTATAATATAAGTGATATGCACTATAATGTCTAGACAATTTGTAGTAAAATTCAGTTTAACATTTAACTAATGATATTTGATGTTAGATCATCAGTAAATGAAAAAATGAAATTGTTTAAACACTTAATTGTCGCACTGCCAGAAGACATAAATGAGGACTTACAAATAGCATAGCCATGTTAATAAGTGAGACACATACTTATAAGCGAAAACTGAGAGTAAGGAACCCAGAAAGAAACCAGGAATATTTTGCCAAGTTCAGGTTGTTAATACGATCAACTTACATCCAGCGAGCATATTCAGTATAGCAGCTTGCTAGAAGTTGCTGGTTGTAGGTCTAGACCAATCGCAGTTCATCACCATCCTACCCACTTCCATGTTATGACTAGCTATTATGTAAGTGACAGGTGCACGGTTGATGTTAGATGCTCCATCCTTCGATCCTTTGCCACTCTGCTTGTACTTGTTATGCTCAACCGCTGCAACAAACCCTAAATTACCCTGCTTCAAACTCTGCCAAGAAATCGCTGCTTTACGTTTGATCCTGTGCTCGCTGTGGGTGCTATTTGTTCTCCATTTTTGGACATCACATAAAGAAAACATGTCTTTTCCACTTAGTTCCGAACTCATTCCTGCAGCAAAATAGGCGGGCTTGGCCCCAGCTACTGCTACTCTGGGAAAGCTAGATGAACTTGATAACAAAACAAATGCAGTCTCTTCCTCGGCCTTTGAGGAAGAAAAAGCAGAAAGGAGAACATCCCTTACGCAAGATTTTTTGCTTCCTGCATCTTTACTAGCAACGGATCTCTTTAACAAAGCAGGCATATCAGAAGTACGGCCATCAACAACATAAGCTTCAGCAGTTCCAGGCGAGGAGCCATCCACCTTTTCGTGATATACTTTCCCAGGAAGGGAACTAAAAGAAAATTGGCCGCGTAATGAGACTGAGCTATTATCCACCTTTTCGTGATATTTTCTGCTACCTCCTAATGTCAAGAGCAACAAATGGAATTAGTCGTTCCGATAGAAGCTGAGCTATTATCTGCATTAGAAAACAATTGTTAAATATGGTGAACACAAGAGATCAGACCACATATTGATTTAGAGTCTAACAAACAAGAAAAGAAAGTTGGCAACACCTGGCCAACTCGCCCAAATCCACAAATGATAATATGATCTTGCAAATCATCTGTCTGAACAGAAATCAAGGTATATTAGTAATATATCTGTAACAATCTCTGTACCAGTTCAATAATATAACATAGATAGAATATATAGTAACTGATTTGTTAAGGAGAAGCAGTAACTCAGTAAGTACGATACAACAGAAACAATACCAAAATCCCCATCCCAAAACAATTTGGAGTAAGCTACATGATCAAATCAGGTATGAAAATAAAATTGGAAATAAATTGTAGTATGTTGCTAAAAATATAGTGACTGGAAGACCTTAAAAGAAGGTAGATGGTCACCATATCTCTTTACAACATGAACCGATCCCCCAATATAGTAAGGCTCATCGTCAAAATGAAATAACTACTCTTCTTCTCCATCTTTACCTCTACCCCCTTTTCCAAATTACTGCGATATCTAAATAATATTAAAAAAAAAAGAGGCTACACTTTGAGAAGCAAATTAAGGCCAGGATCACAAACATCAAAATCCATGAATATCAATAGAAACTGAAGAAATAACTAAGCATGGCGTACACATTGAAATTTTCAGTAGCAACAATGGAGTAGATAAATGGGTAGTTCTCTCTGCGCACAAGTGTTCAATAGGACAATAAAGCAAGTCAAGTAAGTTGCAGTGAATAAATCACTAAGTCAACATGTCCATTACTTTGGACCCTCCATCAGATACAGTGAGAAATCTGAATGAGTACATATATTTGCTTCATTTCATAAACTTAAGATCTCATTTGGATGCATCATAGTTTCGAAGTAGTGATTTTGATTCTGAAGTGCCTGACATCTACATAACTAACACCAGAATCTTTATATTCTTTCGAGCAATATAACTGATATTGTGTGTACTGTAGTTTACCTCATTCTCAACAGGTAGTAAACTTCGAACATCATGCTGCTCAAAACGAGAGGCAAGGAACTGACCACCAGCAGCCAGCCATGGCGTGATTGCCATTGATATTCCCACAACAAGAAAAAGCAGAGATGATAGCTGAGAAGACATTATGCCCTGGTGGAAAGAATATTATATCAAGGTAAGATTCGTATTAGCAATATGATATCAATTTATATCATACAACATCAATCAGGTCTTGTCCTTAAATATCAATTACAAAATGTAAATTTTTTTACGATTTTCTATTTAGTACACAAGATCATGTGTCTGAGAATTATTCCTTGGCTCCCTTTCATTTTATTAGTATAAAGATATCTATTTGTGGCTGATATTTCCATCTACTAATTCTTGGCCCTGTTTCCGACATATTTTGACAAGGCCTTGATTGTATCTGAAGCGTAATCTTCGAAGTTCGGCAGTTCAATAAATAGGCTACATGTAGCGCCAACTTGAATTCCTTACTTTCCTTTTTAACCTCATGTTGGTTTTTCCTCGCCCACCTTGGTATGGCGTTATAATACAATATTTGAGTATGATTCCTTGATGCCATAAACAGAAAATATTATTTGACACCATACTGCATGATATTTTGCTATAGATATTAGGAACATATATATAAATATAATTCAAAACTATACAGTTTTCATAAATTGCAGACAGGTTGTATATGACTAGTAACGTTTCCTTATCATTCTAGTGTGCAGAGAAGCTATATAACACCAAAAATATGATCAAAATATTAAATCAGGTTAATGTTATTGTACAGTAGTGAAGCAAGAAAAACATTATCTTAATAGGACAGAAAACCTGATTAACAGCTTCACCGAAAGCCACAAAAGCAAATTCTCCACCCGGAGCAAGAAGAAGGCCAACTCTTATTGCAGATATGATAGAAATACCGAATAGTCGGCCAACTAAAGCTACCAACATGCCCTTGCCACCAATTAAGAGTCCTAGTATACCCATAATGACAGGAAAGTTTGACACAAGAAGTTTTGGATCAATAGACATTCCAACCTGAAACCACAGAAACATTATTGTGTTCAATACAATTTTCAAATGTTAAATAATAGTTAATTTGCAACAAATTGGTTCTCTTAATGCTAGAACATGATGTCCCAAATTATTAAAAACCAAGTAGAACTGTTTTAATTGCTGTGGTGCAAAACCCAGTCCAAGAAATTTGTTTCATTTGGATGACTAGAGTCAGTGAGATAGATGACAAACCGAAGATAAAAATTCCACAAATGTTCGGGAATAAAACAATGCATATATACTTCTCCAAATGATTTTCCTCTTCTCCAACAAACCGTTTATCTTTTATACTATTAAGAAACAAAGAATCTATATAGGTATCACAAATGGATAGGTTCTGAAATAATACAGCCATACCGTCATGAAGAAAAGACCCAATAGAAGGCCACGGTATGGAGCAATATCTGATTCGACCTGCAGAGAAAATTCTGTTTCTGCAAGAAGAAGACCAGCCAGAAATGCTCCCAATGCCATGGAAAGCCCAGCCTATTTCAGAGAAACAAGATACAAATTTATGGTATAAAATAGGTAACAGAATATAACGGCTATTACAACAGATTTATACCCTGGCTGTGAGTAGACTAGTCCCCAGAATAACAAGGAGTGTATTGGCGGAAAATATTTCAGCATTTTGGTTTTCGGCAATTTGCCTGTAAATAGGCCGAAGCAGCTGGAAAACAACACATAAGTAAAATAAGTGCAAGCAAGAGTTAAGCAAAGAAACCTTTATGGTGATAGAAAGAATTAGAGAACTAGAGATGAATAGAATGTAACTCTCATTAAGTTAGGAAACTTGTATATATAGGAATCAATACAAGATACTATGGAAATAATATAAGTACCAAGGAAATAAGATAAATAAAAAAGCTAGATATCCTGACATTTTCTCTCAAATTGAACGTGAATATCAAATATGCCCAACTTGTTACAAATATAATCAACTCTATATCTATTAAGTGATTTTGTGAATACGTCTACAATTTGTTCTCCGGTCACATAATCAGTGCTAACAACATTGTTACGCGGTTTTTCTCAAATAAAGTAACAATTTACTTTAATGTCTTTCATTCCCCTCATGGATTTGAAGCAATGTGCAGTGCAACTTGGTTATCACACCATAACCTCATCAGGGAAGGAACTTGAAAACCCAATCCGGTGAGTATTTAACTTACCTATTTAAGTTCACACGTAAAATAAGTCATAACTCGATATTCTGACTCAACACTTGATCGTGCTACCACATTATGTTTCTTGCTCCTCCATGACACTAAGTTTCCAACTTGAGCATGTACATGATTCTTATAAATGAGTCATTTACTTGAAATTTTCTTAAGATAATGTAAGATATGAAGAACAACATTCCAATGAGTTATCTGACTATGACGTTTTGAATTATCAAACAACGTCTCATCGTAGGGAGGTTCGAACCCACGACCTCATGCTCTGATACCATGTGAAATAACTGACTCTACTACAAGCTTGAACTGATAGTAGAAGGTAATTTAATCGATATATCTATTTCAACACAATACAACATCACTAATTTTTCCAAAGCATGCTCTTGGATATTTCTTGAGTCCATGCAGAGAATTACGTAAGCGACACACTTTCACGAATTCCTCATGAGCAAAAAAAAAATCCACAAGGTTCTTCCATGTAAATTTCCTCTTGTAAGTCATCGGGAAGGTTTTAATGTCCAACTGGTGAAGAGGTTAACTATGAGAGGCAGCTAGAGATATCAATAGTCGAGCGGAGGACATCTTAGCAATCAGAGAGAATGTGTCAGAATACTCGACATCATATATTTGGGCAATAACCCATTGTAACCAATCTCGCCTTCAAGCAAGCCAATGAGTCATCATGTTAATTTTCATCATGTACATCAAAAAATAGCTAATAGCACTTTTACCCTCTAGGACGGGAATGAGATCAGAGCCAAATACGACGACGAAGGCCCTATAAGAATGTGACAAGCCAGAATATGAATCATTATAAATATAGGATGATAAGTATAACTATGTACACATTTCCGAACAACAATGGAAAGATCCAGGTGACTGATGGAAGGACTAGGTGCAGATGGCTGAGATGGACCAAGATCTACGGAGAACCAATGGTAGATGACGAATCGTCAGATGGAGCAAACACTCGTCCAGACTCACTTGTATAGCGATGGGTATATGGAGTAAGAGAACGAGTCGGTCCATTATCAGAAAGAACCACAGACAACATTACTGATTCATGATATAAATGCTAAGTCAGGAACTCATCGTAGATGGAGTCGATAGATAAAGTAGGTGACATGAGATAAAAAGGTGTAGAGTTAAAGAAACTAACTGTTGACACAAAATACTTACGGAACTCGGGGGAAGAACACGGATAATCTTTTTGATTGTGAGAAGACCCCACTAAAAAATATTACTTAAGTGTCTTAAGAACTAGCTTAAAGACATGAGGGCGATGATCGCGGACGTAAGACACACGCCTAAAAATTCGAGGAGAAAGATGAAAAAGTGAGTGATTAGAAATAAGACAGAACGTGGGAGTTTGTCGTGAATGACCGAAGATGACATGCAATTAATGAGATGACATGTTAAAATGACATCTGCCCGTAAATATTTAGGAACATGCATTTGAAATAAAATATCACTTACAATAAGTGACGATGATTCTTATGCTCAGCAACCTCATTTTGTTAAGGTGCATCATTCAAAACGAGAAGTCAAAAGAGCAATAAAAGAAAGAGGAAGGATATTCTTTGGCATTATCATTGCGAAGTGTACGAATCGAAACATCAAATGTGTGTGGATTTCGTTAATAAAACTAGAAAATATATCACGCAATTCAAAACAATTTTAATTAAGTAAATAAAGATTATACGAGAAAAATCATCAACAAATATAATAAATACCGAACCTATGAAATATGGTATCAAACTAGGTCCCCAAACATCAGAATGAACAGTTTCAATAGGAGCAGACAAGCATCGACTCTAGCACTATTACGCCAATAATTGGGGAAAGTAACATGTTTCACATTCAATACAAGACAAGGAAACTAACTCAGAACATAATTTATTTAAGTTACCTAAATATGGATGGTCAAGACGATAATAACTTTGAATCGGAAAAATGAAACTAGGACATGTAATTCCCTAAGGTATTGTTGAAGAGACATCAATTAACACATATAACCCATCTGAGAGCCGACATCTACCAATGGTCTTCTGCGTCGTTAGATCCTGCATGAAATAAGAATCAGGAAGGAATAAGATGTCACTGTTAAGTTCACGAGTAAGACGACTAACAGATATCAAATTAAAAGCTAACCGAGGTACGTAAAAGACAAATGACAAAGATATAGGAGAATTTGGTTGCGTTTTTCCAGTGCCTAGACTCTAAGCAAGAGAACTATCAGCTAATGAAACGGGAGACAAGTGAAAAGAGGGTTTACATTCGACAAGGGCATCTCGTTTACCTTCCATGTAATTTGTAGCCACATAATCGATAACCCACTGGCACATAGAAGCATAGAGACAAGAAATAAGATTATATGTTTGAATGACATTTGCAGAAGAAACATAGGAGGACTGAACAACTTGATACTAAGTGTATTTGGGATCTCTCCATCGGTCATAGTCATAAGTTCCCAATACTAGAAGGATTATAGTCAGCTTGAGATAATGAAAAACCTTTGTTCAGTAGCGTCATCATGCGATGAAGGACATAGATGCTCAACATGCACATATTCCCATAGGCCTAAACACATTAAACTACGACCACCCATACGACCTTCTCTACCACGTCCACCATTACAATCACCTCTTCCTCCCTTAGAATAACGGTTAACAAATACTAGAGGTGAGCATTTGGGTTACCCAAATTAAAAAAAAAATTTGAGCTAAATGATAGAGTAACATTTATATGATCAAGACATATTTTGATTCAAAATTTCTTAATTTGGATTATTTCGTTAATCAAATAACCCAAATGCTCACACCTACCAGAGACTGCCTTAGACGAGTTATCACAAGCGACTTGATGAACTTTGGCAAATGCATTGGCCAAAGTGAGTGTTGGAATTATTCAGTATCGGACATTGTCAAATTAAGGACCCAAGCTAGCAAGATAACCCATAACAACCAATTTCTCTCTTTGCTTTTTCTTCTGAATTGCAGAGACATCAGGTGTAATAGGAAGTAGAAATTAGTTCCTCATACATTCCCTTAAATTCTACATAATGTTGTGTATGACTTTTATTTCTCTGACCAGTGCGATAAAGAGCTTGAGAAAGTTCATCCATGCGGGCCAAATTATCTTTTCTGAAATACGAAATGGCCAGGTAGTCTCACGGTTCCTTAGTTGATTCCACATGAGTTAACAAGGATGAGATGCGACTTTCTATCGAAATCAACATAAGCCCAACCAATCTAGCATCACCACACTTCCATACTTTTGCTTTCTCCTATAATGCAGATCCATTTAAGTGAGCATCATTCTCCATACCTATCAAAGCGAGTCGAATTTGTTTTCTCCATAGCAAATAATATGTGTCGCTCAAATTTAAATCGATTAACTGAGTCTCATATATCATCTCAAACTTTGGCTCAGCGCTGAAAAAACTCAGATCTGACTAAATATTTGAAGGTTGGTGTAACGACCCGATCCGACAGCCCATACTACCGAGTCGAATCGAAGGCCCAACACTACTGGCCCAAGATCACCATAGATCCTACTTGGCCCACCACAGGCCCACCTAAAAGTCATGACAAGTTGGTAATCTTAGTAGTCGAATTGAAGCCTTATATATCACAAACAATATCCACAT
>JAYMTC010000012.1:0-5000 GCA_036897605.1 Melianthus villosus
AGGAAATCCGCCTATAGCACCTTCCTGCACAAGTCTATCGCAATAACAATTCGATTCGCTTGTTCAATCGGTGAATGAAGTACTGAGTGACGAGCCTACGACTGAGAACGAACCACTGGATGATATGCAAGAAAGATCAAATGCTAGGTTTTGACTTCCGCCCGTTACTACCAAGGTTTCGCTGTCCACGACTAAGTCCCCTACGCTTGAGAGAAAGAACGAAGTCCTGTTGCCAAATATCTCTTCCCGGGAAGCTAATCCTGGTATGGAAACAAGAATCTTGTTAAGAGAATGGCTTCGACGATATTATATTGGAATAAGGCTTTCCCCAGAGCCAGAGTTTGCTACTTAGAAAGGAAAGAATTTTCCCTGTTACCAACACTCCAAATGCTTGGATCGAAGCGGGCTTTCTCGCACTTGGACCTTCGAGCTAAAGTCAAAACTGCTTTAGACGATCAGAGCAGGGAGCCAGCACTCAGTAGATTCCTTTTGCTCAGTCTGTAACCCATATGGATTTCATTCATTGGGTGAGAGTCTTCATTTACGGAGTTTCTTGTGACACCGGGTCAGGAAACCAACAACCAGATCAATAGCACCTTCTACTACTGGGTCAAGGGCTTCATTAACAGTGAATAAGTTTCGATCTCCTGATTGCATGATCGGTAGTAATGAGATATCAAAGTTGCAGTTTGCCAATCCTTGTCCGAGTTAAATCTTGCTAATGCCAAAGCCAGATAGCCGTCACCCTAGGAAACCAGAAGCTTAGTAGCCCATTTTTAAAAGTAGGCTCAAAAAGCGAACGTGCCATCAAAGCAAGAAGTATAGGCTTGCAGGATCAAGTGGGAAGAGCGGAACTTGACAGGTCTCGCAGCTACTAAGCTAACGGGCAGCTTTAAAAAATGGCTACCGCATCTGCGCTTTGCTACGATTTGGTGCGGAACTGAAAGCGAAGAAAGCTTAACGCAAGCGACATAGGTAATCAAGCAGCAATCGAGAGCCGAAGGTCTGATTCCACCTAGTGGCGAATTCAACCAACAGAGAAAGCAACCCTAGCCCTTTTTTCTTAGGTAAGTAAGCTGCTTGCTCTTTGCTCATGCGAGGTGGGAAAGCTTTCCCACCTTTACAACAGAGGGCTGTGCCTGCGAGCCTAGCTATCTCTCTGGGAAGATACAACTGATGACCACTTACTTAACTTAGGTCATTCCTTCTCGGGAAAAGATACGAAAACTCGGAACCTTTTCAAAGAGAAAAACTCATTTTATGAACTCGATTGGGGAGCAACAGATACGAGTAGATTGGGTTTTGTCGAGTCAAAACAAGTTGATCGGGTCAATAACGGAGGTGTGCCTCTCTTGCTGAATCGCCTCCTAGTACTGCTAGTCGTTGTTCTTCCCGCTAACGAGTTTATCTGCACCTTAGTGTAGTTCGCAATCATGCTTTATTCCCTTTTCCACCACCAAGTCGGAAAAATCAGTAAGACTAGCGAGAGGTAGGTTCAGGTATGGTACTACGCTTCGTCTTGGTCCCCGATCCCGATATGGGAATACCAGTGAGGAAGGCAACAAAAGCATACGCGCCAGGAAGGCATACCATGAAAAGACCTTCTATGAGGTTAGGATTGAGACTACGATCTCCAGTCTCTCTAAGCGGAGTAAGCTCCCTTCTCCTTCTCTTCTTCGATTTGGTCGCTACGCTTCGCTTTTGTTGGTACCTTGGTGCTGGAAAGGGGGCCAAAGAGGAGAAAGCTTGCTGACTCAAGAACTCATTCGTCCTTGAGCTTCGACTTGCTGACTTGGTTCCTAAAAACCTATTTCTCCGACTTGGTCTGCTCTCCTTGCCTTGAAGTAGGTGTTTCGCTTTGGTGCTATCCTTCCCTTTGACTCCGATCTCCTCTTTCCTGCTCCACACAGATCAGGTTTTGAGGGCGAAGTCCGCTTTCTCATCCAACGGGCAAGCAGGGAATGAAATGAAGGTATTCAAAAAAACCATATGATGATAGGAGTCCGTTTCGGGAACGTGGAATGAGAACGCACTTGAGCAATCCGGCCAAAATGATCAAAAATCTAGCCACGGCTCGAGTGGGCTACTAAAAATTTCTATATCATCAGTAGTAACCCCCTCGGTTGCGGAGGTAGAAGTTTCCGCGGTTTGGGTTTCGCCTGCGTCCTCACACTCTTTAGGCTTCTTTCCCTTTAGCTTCAACCCCCTTTTTGGCATTACTTGCCGCAGCTGCAGGAGTTCGATTGGATTGCTTGAGCTTTCGGTTAAGGAAGGATCTTTCGGATTATAGGTTTGAGGAAGCAAGACCAAATGCGCTTTCACCTCTAGTAGGGTCACAAGCAAGCCGGTAAGCGGATAGATTGGATGTGGATGGATACCCAGTCCGTCCCTTGGTCGCTAGAATGACCTATCTATTTCTATTAAATAGGATTCCCCCCTTCGTGGCACTAAGAGATGAATCTGCCTTTTGAGATAGCGGTTCAAGAAGAAAGCCAGCGGGAGATGTCAAAGCCAGTGCTCTTGCTGTTAAAGGTGATAGCCCGGAAGGAAATTAATGGCTTTCGCTGTCTGATCCTATTCCCGAAACTGAAGATGATTCTCTGTCGGATTCGGGCTTAGAGTAACTTCTCTCACACGAAAAGACGACATAAGAAGGGATGTGTCGAGATGAGATCACTGGTCTCTTCTTTAGAACAAGTTCCGTGCTTTTCTTCGATCCCCTAACCGAAAGCAGCAGGACAAGAGCCCATTCTCTTCAAGGGGATCAACGAGAGTTGCAGACCCTATCTTAGTCCTATGGGATGTGGGGAGCTTCGCTTTCATTTGGCAGCTAGCTAGCACTCTCAGCTTAGGGAAAGCGTCCGGGGACAGAGAGGTCAGGCGGGGATAGAGGGGCCAGGTCTCTTCCGCTAGTGATCTCAGCAAGAAAGCCTTTAATTGATGCCGTTGGTTGCTTCCAAGCAAGAAAAGGGCTGCGCGAAAAGGCTATAGGTCATCGGCGATGTGACATGACAACCGGGGAGACAGGAAGCGAGAAAAGTCCATAGCTAGTCGCTGCTCACCCCTTGCTTGTTCGATCGGGGAAAGAGTACCAAACAATCCGTACCATGCTTTCGGGGAATACTTGAGAAAAGCTTCCTTAGCGAAGCGGGAAGGGAAGTCTCTATTTACATAACCTAAACTAGTCCACTTTGGATTCCCACTTTTGCTGACAGCTATGCGGTGTGGAACAGCCAATTCCCTGCTTGGAACTAACGATTTACCCATAGGCACTCTTGCTTCCCTCTGACTGACGGGATAGTTTTAGTAGTTGAATGAATTCTCCGATTCACCGCTAGGGACTGTCCTTTCTCCGATTTCCCGATGCACCACTTCCATCACTACCGCCACTTCCTATTCCCCTAGGACAGTTACCAGATCAGCACAAGACGCATAACAGCCAACAACTACCGATGTGGATCGTCACTGAGAATCGTCAGATCTAGGAGGCAAACCACTGCCATAGCACCGACTACTCCCATCATAGCGCTTAAAGAGACGTACCATAGCATAGCTCCACCTCTTTTTCGGAGAATCGGGTATGATGGATGTCTTGTATTGGAGGTAAGCCCATCCGTCTGTATAATTAGTATTGGAAGGAAGGGTTGAGTCTTCCTATCCCGAAGGCGGGAATCACAACCAGTTCTGTCTATGCGGTCGACCTCTGTTCCAGTGGTAGTTGGCTAGGTGGACGGCGGTGGTAGTGAAAAAGAGATTGTTGGTAGGAAAATAAAATTTCGTATAACAAGTAATCAGAACTCTATCTGACTAGTCTCTCATTAAGCTATAGGTTTTGAAAAGCCAGCGCCCAAAGGTGCCCTACGCGGGCCGGTCCACGTCTGGTAGAGTAGGAACCTCTCGCTCACTGAAAAAAGCCTAGTTTTTCTCAGAAAGTTTTCAGTCTTGCAAGAAGTTTTCTTTTTTTTATCGAGATTGGTTGGTCTTCAGTGTACCGCACCGTGGTCATCGAAAAGAATGTTTTGCATTCCAAGCCCAAGATCAAAGGACCGAGGGGAATTGAATACTTGAAAGGAGAAAGAGAAAGAGCTACATACTTCTTGTAATACCTGGAACGGACGAACGATAAGAAAGTGAAGTGTGAAGTTCAGTCTACCGGAGCTCATCTATTATCTTAGTAAACTATATTAATTTCAATAGGAAGAGACAAGAATTATCATAGATAAGAGAGATTCGTTCTGCCCTTTACTTTCCTAGTCAAGTGAGGTAGTCCTCTCCCAGGAGCTTAGCCTTGTGTGACCTGAAATGGGTCGGCGACAGCCGGGATATCAGAGGGCAAAAATTCCAATCTGACTTCAGAAAGAAAAGTCGAAACTGAAACTCTTCTTCTTTCAGTAGGGGGGGATCCAGTAATTGGTGTAAAAAGATATGCCTTATGGTCAAGGAAGATAGGTTTCTTTCTTTCCTAACTAACAGGAAAAGAGAGACATGCGAGTTCGACTCTCGTTCTATCCATCCATGTTCAACAGTCCTTGTCCATGTTGGAACTGTTGATGGCAGTACCGCTCAACTACGAGATGCTTGAAAGTCGATGTATCAATGTTCCCAAGAGTAGCATCAAACGGCAAGCCATGCTTCAAGCTAAGTCAATCGGGATCTAATTGATTGCTAAACTGAAGGTCTGTCGAAGATTCTCATTCTGAATCTATAACCTGCCTAGCTCTCTTCTTTTTTAAGTAGGGGATCATACCTATGAAAGAAGGCCCTGGGAACGACATTCGATCGAAGGCCTTACGCGAGAAGTTGCGCGAAGGGGGTGGGTCATGGAGAAAGACCAACTTCCCTCTAGTCTGATAGATCGCTTTCTCTTGCGCATTAATGAATGGATCGAGGAATTGCGTATGAAAGGGTTAGGGTCTATCTGAAGCTATCCATCTAGTACGATGGATCAAGTCATTCAGTACAGTATCTTCGTCGGTGTCGGTCGTTGTAGTTGATATTGA
>JAYMTC010000012.1:10000-20000 GCA_036897605.1 Melianthus villosus
AGCCAGTCCCTGCTGCAATTGATCTATCTTTTGAAAGCTATTCCTTTCCTAGAGCTAAGGAGCTAAGCCATATCGCAATTCCTGTATACAGCCATTTCTCTTTAGTAACAAGGCCTGTTCAAAAAATCCGATAGGCAGGGCCTGACGCGCATTGTCTAAACGAAACGACGAGTGATTCTTTTGAGTTTAATAAATGTTCAAGCTGTGAGCTTGCCAAGCACTGTTCCTTACTTTTTCAAACAATAAAGATGAGTTCATTTCCTTTCCATATTGTCCATTCTGATGTGTGGGGACCTGCACCAGTGAATTCGATATCTGGATACATGTTCTTTGTTACATTTCATTTTCTATTTTTCTAGAAGCACATGGGTCTATTTGCTGAAAGTCAAATTATTAGTATTTGTTTGTTTTAAGCAATTCCCACGCTATGATCAAAACTCAGTTCGATAAGAGTATAACGGTTTAAAGATCTGGAGAGTACACTTCAGATGAAGTCTCCAACTTCTTATCCTCTCTTGGAATCATCCACAAAAGGACATGTGCCCATACGCCGCAGCAAAATGGAGTAGCAGAAAGGAAGAACGGCCATCTGCTTGATATGGTGAGAGCAATGATGTATGAGACTCATGTTCCTAAACACTTTTGGGCTGAGTTATGACAGCCACTTATCTGATTAACAGAGTCCCTTCCTCTGTCACTAATGAGAAACCCCCGATTGAGGTTCTTACGGGAGAGAAACCTTTTGACTTTCATCTAAGAGTATTTGGTTGTCAAAGCTTTTTGCATGTTTAAGAACCCTTAAGAATAAGACAAATGGCACACCTTGATCCATCGGCGGAAGGCTTAATCTAATCTGAATATTCAAAGAGCAGGAAGGGGTTTAGGAAGAGGACTAGGAATGAAAATGGAAGGCATAATAGTCATCGCCACAGCAGGAACCTGCAACTCGGGCACAACAGAAGCAAAGGCAAGAGGCACCGGCATCTCGTATGTATTAGCAATCGCCATTGCAATCGGCATAAGGCAACATAGGAATATCCGTTACACAAGCAATAGGTCTTGTCAGAGCCTTGTTAGGAGTAGGAACAGGAAGACAAGTAGGAGCAGGTATAGCAGCTGGAGCTGGTGTAGGCATCGTCATACGAATAAGTAGGAGAAGCAATCGAAATAGGACAAGCAAGGCTTCAAAGAGACAATCAAACGGTTCAACTTCAATCAATAAAGCAAGCCCGCTTCTTAAACAAGCTAGCGAGAAATCCTATTCTTAAAAATCGCCAGTTCTTTCAGTATTCGCGGTAAGCAAGATAAGGTAGATCTTCAAATAGCTAGTAGTTGAAAGTAAAGTAGTCAATTCCGGAGTGAATGAGTGCAACAAAGAAAGAAAGGAAGTAACAATCAATCCAGAGAAAATAAGGAATACTAAACGCGCGCAAGAGACTGATGAGGCATAGGATGGATCCCTTCTTTCACAACCGTGTGAAGAACCTCTGCAAGTCTTTTCGCCAAAGAAGGTCTTGGAGAAAGAACTGGGGATATAATATCATAGGTAAGAAGCAAATTCCCTAGTCGAAGAAGTATGACCACAATCGGATTGAAAGACAGAATAAGTTATGAAATAATAAGCTGCTATTTCATCTCCGGCTATTGAGCCAAGTGGGACAGAAGGAACTCTTACTGTTCTCGTAACCGGTGCCGCTGTTGAATCAGATATGGAACTTGAGATAGTGGCATATCGAAAATTTATATTAATATGCCTCGAAAAAGAAAAATTTCTTTAAAATGGACGGATTCGATGAGAAGGAATTCATTCAACAGAAACAAGGCACTGATTGACCTAAGGCTTAATGGACGAGTAAGGGGGGAAAGGAACTTCTTTCCCATTTCCACGGTAATCGAATAAATGCCAGTATTTAATATCCTACCAAGGGGCATTCACAGAAACAGGCAGATGCGTACAAACTTTGATGGTAGCTATTTACAGGCTTACTCATGAAACTAGAATCTTATCGGAAGGTTAAGGAGAGAGACTGGCTTTCATGGGACAAAAGATACAGTCCCGCAGCCACCATTTGTGATGACGGATGAAGTCTTCATAGGGACTGTCAACGAAAGCCCCAAACCATTCATTAAGCAGGTTGACACAGTAAAGGAACTATCTTGTAGCCGCGCGGATGTATTTGCATGTCTTTCCGGGAGTCTCGCAATCCCACCAGTTGTATCCTTGGAAGTGACTTCTTGCAGTTCTACATTCTTCCTTTCGTATGTCTTCCTAGACTTTTGAGATGAGCTCGTCAGGGAAAGCTATATTATCAGGCCAAATTCCGATCCGCTCCTCTTTCAGGTGGTCTTTAGCTAGGAGCTTGAGTTATCTTCGGTAGATAATCTCTGCACGATTCCGTTGCCTAAAGTAGAAGTCCAGATTGGATATGAACTCTTGATGTAGAAGATACTAGAGATATCATCCAATTCGATTGAAGCAAGGAGAATACAAATATAAAGATAAAGAATTAGAATTCGTTTTGTGAAAAGTGAATAAAATCAGTTGTGAACCACTCACGTAACGGTGTTAGCTGTCCCGTTGTGAGCTGTCCACAGTGCCGGTCAATGTCTGATTCTGTGCCCTGAATGATTCTTAGGAGTGGAAGTCAACCTCCGACCACTTAATGTTATTACCCTTCGGACGGGACTCTTTCTTATTATCTTTGCGGGACTGACTCTGATCTTTCTTATCAAAGCGAGGGATTCGTTTCAGGCGAAATCCAATCAGAAGCTATTTCCGCACCCCTGTCCGGTGGTTTGAGAAAGAAAGTCGAGACATTCAGAAAGAGAGTTATGGCATTTCTAGGATTAGAATACGGTCCTATTGATTCAATCTTTATGCTTGGCACGGAACTCTTGTTTCGAGTGAAAGGGAGAGCAGTGGCCCGCACCGCATTCACAGGTAAATTTCCCTCTACGGGGCGGGGTGTGGAAAGCACTATAAGTTAGTTGACTTCTCGACCAAAGGGAGAGGAAGTGATGGAGAAAGTTTTATAGGTAGCTCACCAGTAGCAAAGCGCTTTCTCGCAGGTAGTATCAAATAAGAAAGTTGCTCACGAGCCTAAGATAGCAAGTTCAGTAGGGAAATAAAGTTCAACTAGAGTAGCTCAGTGGGAAAAGAAACCCTGGAATTAAGTTCAAATCGAAAGGGGAGTTCCCTTACTACTAAAAGAAAGTGGGCAGGGCATAATATTCTTCTTCTCTTCTGCTTTCCCGGGCCTGTCCCTCTCCTTTCAGCCTAGGATTGGCTTTTTCAAGATAGGTTTGAAAGAAATTAGTCAAGTAGCAAGTA
Organism: Melianthus villosus; assembly: GCA_036897605.1. Lineage (NCBI taxonomy): Eukaryota > Viridiplantae > Streptophyta > Magnoliopsida > Geraniales > Francoaceae > Melianthus > Melianthus villosus. Next base: position 13,332 of record JAYMTC010000012.1, read on the forward strand.
AACTTACCATGTAGTAGCTCACCCAGAAAGTTCAAGTGGGCAACTACAGGGTAGCTTTGCTTTCCTAATATATATCTAGTTGCTCTTTGGTTGTTAAGGAAGTATGCAAGACTCTGTGGTTGCTTACTTTGCCAGGACGGCAGCGGGAAGAAGCATAATCCTCTTCAATCCATTCTAGAAGCATCCTCCGAAGAAAAGATTCCATCTTTGCCTGCCTTTTCTTTTCTATCTCTCAACTCTTTCCTGCCAAGCCGCTTGATCAATGTAATGCAATTGTAGAATAGGGGTCAGTGTTTCAAGTGGGGATATGGAACACCCTATCAAACAAAGCAAGGACGTGACTAAGCGCAAGGTGCAAGGAACTTGTCTCGTAGAGTGAAGAGTGAATTAACCAGAAGGGAAACGGGGGCAAGTAAAAGTCAGGTTTTTAACCGATTCAGGATCCACTTCGAATCCAATAGAATCTAGGGTTAGACAAGGTTGCTCTGCTTCGCTACCCGTAGTTTCGGAGTACTCACCCTCGCCAGTTAAGTCAATGCGATCAAAAACAAGCAAAAAAGACGTGGGGACTTTGATCACATTTCCATGGTGTCTCGGAAATTCATTCGATCACAACCCCAATTAAGTCCCGGGGAAATGCTCTGCTTTTAAGCTGAAGTCTGAAGTTTCAAGGGCAGAATGCGTCTCAGTCGAACGGGAGTCAACCTTCTTATTTCATAGAACAGAACCTCTCTCCGTGAGATATTTCATTGTGGAAGGGCATGGTTTAGAAACCAAAGATTAGAAGCGAGCACTATCCTCAACAGTATGTAAACAACCTAACCATTTCTATTAGAAGGCAGCGTGAGAAGCTAAGAAAAGGGGGCCTGTGGTAAGCTTGTCTTAACGATAGAGTAATAGCGCAGAAACCTCTTTGATCACTCAAGATAGTGAGCCAATGCCAACCCACTTCTTAAATTGAATCACGAGTGTTGGGTATCGGAACGAGAAAGAGGGCATAGGTACGATAGTTGCGAACCCCAGGTCGGTTGAAGATAGTAGCGAACCAGTAGGTTGTAGTAGCTCACCTGTAGGGATAACCCTCAAATCCCACTTTAAGTAGATACCCTTTTAGCGGAGCAGGCTCCGGAGAAGGGAAAAGCGATAGGTACTCATGAGCAACAAGTATCCGTCCTTTTCTTTGATTTCTTTAATATAAAGTGAAAAGTAAAGAAGCAACAAAGTGGAATATAAAGAACAAGGGCAGGAGTGGCTAGGCCCGAAACGAATGATGAGCTAACTGGCTGAAACCTTCCCACTAATCCATATGAGGAGTGCGCTTAAGAGGAGCCCCGCTTGAACCCCTTTTGCTGCTGACCCGATCACTCTATTTGAGGGATGGAATTCAAGGGCTGAGAAGAAAGGTTTTTAAATGCATTTTAAGGTAAGGTATTGGTCGAGTCAGCTTCAGGGTTCTGGCCCACGGATTGCGCCTATAACAAGTTCTCCAATGAGTTGATTTGCTCACGAGAAACCCTTCTATTCTCAGTTTCGGGGTGAAACCCTATTACCAGACAGAAAAGGAGGTTTCTACCCCCATTCCCTTTTAGTGCCCGTCTGCTTTCTGCCTGAAGCTTTCAAGCAGAGGATGCCCACTAAACTGAAACTAATCCCGTGCTCGCGCATGAGAAGAGGCTGAGATATCGCTAAATATATACTTGATACCCCTACGCTTTTCTAATCAGTGGCTTCCTAGCCCATTCATTACCTTCTTCTTCTGTTGATTCTGTGCTCACGGCTTCTCCTTCTCCTCGGTAAGAATAGTGATTTTCACTAATAAGAGGGACGGATTTTCAATGATAGAAATTCTGTTTCAAGGCTCTGTCAACTACGTCGAACCTTGCGTATCCCCGCTCATAGGCACCCGAGAAATTGGACATTTGCGCAAAAACACCTTCTTTTTTGCTTGTTTGTGTTGTGATCGCATTGGCATGGCAGGTCGAACTAAGCCGTGTTCGCATAAGAGGTCTACCCCTGTTAACAAGCGGCCTAGAGTGAGCTACGCTGCTAAAAACGTGAATTACGGGCACCCGTTCGATGTCTCATACGGGGCACCATCACTCCATCGAATCACAACTAGACTTCCGAATCCATACCTTCTGGGGGTTCCTTTCAGATAGGTCCTTCCCTGCTCCAGTTTCTTCTTGGTCGTAAGCTAAATTCCCTTTTGTCAGTTCCGTTCCTTGCTTGCCCGAGAATATTTACAAGGGGGAAGCCTCGAAAGGCATACGACTGCGCCTCTCGTAGACGAATACCGACTCAGTCCGCTTCTACTGCGCGGGAGTATCAGCCGGTCGGTGTCGGGTCGGCTCCTAGGGCACTATTCGCTTTGGGAGTAGAGTAACAGATTATGCTTCCTTGCTTATTTACTCTTAAGAGTCAGATATTATGGTTTGTTATTTTTGACCAATGCGTTCTAAACAAAGGAGGAAACGACTGTGGAATCAACTTCTGCTTTAACTTATCGGGAGAAAAGATGCTCACTGTTTGGCTTCTATAAGTGGCGCTTTCGATTGACTGCCTTCTTTCTCACTACTTCACGTTAGTGTGCAATTAAATCGACTCTAAACCCTTCTTTGCCCGTGAGACTCCTTTATTCGGTGAATTGTAGGCTGCAACTAGTGGGTTCTCTTCAAAGTATTCAAAGTCTACTTATTAGCCTTACCATTTGACGAGTTATACAAATAAAAAGACTCTTTATATAGAGATAACCCAACCTAGTAGAATGTGCTTCCTTACCTCTCTCTACTCGATCGGAGACACCCTATGCCTCCTTAAAATGGGAATTCATCCGCCCTAATGTAAAGGAAATGAGAGGGCGATCGATGGAAACTTTGAGTCAGTCTTCTACGAAGCTGTAGCTAGTAAGGCTACAGTTTCTTTTAATGAGGAAGGAGAAGACGTGGCTTGGTCTTCACTGACACACTATCTTACCTTTCACTTTAAGGTAAAGTTAGTGTTCAATGAGAAAAGACCCAATAATCCATTTGCTTAATTCAAGCTTAAAGGCTTATAGAAAGCGGTTTAAGGAGAGCGCTTCGCATTACCATTACATCAGTCTGCCTCGATTAGGCATGAAAGGAAACTCTTCCCTTCTGATTCTTCCCCCTTTCCATTCTTCCTTCCCCCCTCACTCCCCCTGTCTATCTCTCTCTCTTTCTTGTTGACAGTGACATCAGAGTTCGTGACAGGGGAAAGCATGTAAAGGAAAAGTGAAATGGTAGCTACTTCTTCCCTTTCCGGTCGGTCTGGTGTGGTGTCATTGATCTTCACATCCCTCCATTTGAATCTCTACTCTGTTTTGGCTACAGACTGTTCGCGCTAAGACAGTGATGATGCCCGGGCTAGTGTAACTGATCTCGCTACTAAATCAATATCGTCAGTTATATGGTTGCTTCATCCAAGAGAGGTTTCCGGGGAAGAAGGTGATAAATCATCAATGAGAGCTGGCTAGCGCCTGTTATGAATAGTAGGTGGCTATCGCTTCCTCCTTACCCTCATCGGCTGGGGGACCTAATGCTGGTAGTTGGCTGACTCGGTTGATGGCTTGATGTCATATGTGTGCCAGGTTCAGAAGGTTAGGTTAGACCGACTAGTTGAAAGGCTGTTTCAACTCCTGGAATCGGTCATTGAATTGAATGTGTTAAGCCTATCTTTCTGGCTCTCATCTCCTTTTCTCTCAGATCGAGTGGTGGAACTGCTTTCCCGTCATAGTTGTCCTTGTTGGCCTAGTAGTTCCTTAGTCTTGCAACTCAGCTCTTCGAACCTTAAGACAAACTTGAGAAGGGCACTTCAAGTCGATTTCTTCTAACTCAATTCCCTTAAGGGAGGTCGGGACTCTGTTTCTTCTCTAGCTGGCATTCCGGTCTGTTTCCGCGAGTGTTGTTGCTTTCAACCGGCCGATAGCCCCTGTGATCATTGCGTAAGAGAATATAGTTGCTGGTAGATCTCCAAGTCCTTCTGCGCTTGGTAAAGAAAGCTGCTTACCCCCGGCCGGAACAGTTGAGCCCATTCTCTTAGGCGTAGGCTTCCCTTCTGGCCTAGTAGGAATTCTTCTTGCTACTCCATCAAGATGGTCAGTGCCACTGTCTTGCTTGATTCATGTAGGATGGGTTGGTTAAGGCGAAGCAGGTTATAAAGAATCCATTCAATTAGATGCCGGTTCATTGGCGTTGCCCCTTTCCACTCCTTCACCTCTTTAACTGGGACAGGCAGTTGAACTCAAAGCTGCTGGAACGAGAGCTCTTTTGTCTCCGATTCCTTTCAGCCGAACTGCCTTTCCCTGAAGGAATGGCGGAACCGGGACTTCTTCATCTGAGCGTACTTCCATCTGCTTCAGGAAGTGCAGTTGAAGTAGAGTCGGTAAGCCCAGTTGTTGATGAATTATACTTGTCCCCCGAATCAATGAAAGGGGCTAGCGCCAGTTCTGAGTCAGAGTCTTCCCCGCTGGCCAGTCAGAAGATGAGGCTGCGCCCCTTTTCCTCTTTCTTGACCGATCCGCCCCGTCACCTATTGGACAAGCGGCTGATAGATCCTGGTCTATCTCGTAGTCTCTGGTGGCCTCTGAGGAGTCTGAGAAAGCTGCCCTTCTTTCATTCCCATCCTCGGTAGGTCAATCTTACCCGTCGCTGCTGTTGAATGAATTCCAGATTGCCCGGCCTAGGAATCCGCTGTTTTTTCCGTTGGGCTTGGGGACGCTAATGCTTCTCCCCCACTGAGCTCTGCACCCGCTCGTTCCCACAGGACAGTTGACGTAGGGAAGGAAAGTGGACAGGTCGGTTCAGGTGAAGACTTTTCTCCCCTCTCAGCGCACTGCACTCAAATATAAGCTTATTTCAGTCGGTAAAGGCAAGTCTAAATTGTTACAGCTGTCTTCTTCTCTCTCTTCAGTTATGGTCAAAAGACATTATCTTCCTTTCTTGAGCTTCCATCGTTAAAGGAATTATCTGCCCGGGTTCACTTCAGTTATCGGTTAAGGCTTCCCTTCCACCTAGGGTAGGATAACCAAGCACGCTTTGCTTCGTTAGTTCCACCAACAAGGTTTTCCAACTTCAATCACCCCATGTGGTCTTGTTTAACCAAATGATGGCGAACCAAGGCACGAAAGAGTGTGTACTAACCTTTACACCTTCTTCTTTAGCCTTTCAAGCCCTACTTCCCTTGCCTACTCCCATTAAACGGAACCAATCACCGCTAATCCACTTACCTTTGAAAGTGCTAGCAAGTAGTTGTTGCTAATCGACAGCCCTCAGAAGAACTCCTTATTTTTGAAAGGTAAGGGTAAGCTACTCTATCCACAGACCTACTATAGGGTACTCTCAATTGTCAGGTTCACTCTCTCCTAACCTCCCCTGAAAGTAATATCTTCCCAACCTTCCTGGATCAAGAGTTGGGTAACATCTGCAACCGCCCTAAGCGTGAAAAGCACGCAAGGGAAGGAGCGCGTATTCGAAAGCTATCATAGCGGGAGCCATATTACTATACAATACAATGGCATTTTTTAGCGCACTAGATAGAGACTAGGCCCACAAAGAGCGCCTTCACTTCAGTAAACAAAAGGAAAACTTTGTCACGGCTGGACACGACTCATAATCTTTCCTAAATGAATATACTACACAACTGATAAACGACACGAGAAGCCTCTTTTTTATTCTCTGAGAAAGACAGACTATGCCAAGATAAAGAGATCCTAATAAAGGATCATCCATACCTCTCTTCTCTTCACCTCGAAGACAGTGAATTTCGATGCCCAATGGCTTGTAGCGACCGAGGTGGAGTTGAACCAATAGTTCTGGGAGCGACCGGAGGGAGGCGAAGAAGGTTGCAATACTACTCTCAATACCACAGTAGAAACGGAGTTCTTAGCAACAATCATAGGCAGATTAGTTGTTGGGAAGCCCCTGCTATAGAAAAGGGGCGATATCATTTTCTTTCAAGAGTTGCACTGGGTCACTTACGGTCTCAATAGGCGTAGGATAGGGGTGGTTAAGCCTGTGTACAGCGTTTATCTCAGCCTGTTAGGCCAGAGCAGTAAGTGGATTTGTTATTCAGATCGTCTAAGCCCTTCTTGGAATACCTATTTTGGCTAACCTTCCTAACCAATATGGGCACTTTCCACCTAAGATTTCTAGGATAGTAGGGAGGTAAGACACCGATGTTTACCCTTCTTTTATTCACTCGCACACTAGGCTTTCGGACATTCCACTATTGATTCAATTCCAAAGATGGAGGAAGTGTTACCCAGCGTCGAAGTGAAGTTCCTTGTCTCAGCTTCCTCCTTCCTATTTGAAGGGGCCCCCTTCCTTTGGCAAAGAAGGCCCTACCTCAGACATTCAATCAACGGGTTTAGACAAAAAGTAAAGCAGGCAAGTCATCAGGTATCGAACTAGGGCATCGTCTCTTGGGCTTTTGAATGGCTACCGCCTAATGTGCCATTTGACCTCAGTACTTTTGGACAAAATAACTTTTTCGGATATCCTGGAACGCGCCATTTCAAGAAATACTTGGATAAATTCCATTTTCCCCTAAGAATTCCTCGTCTTAGGTCAATCAGGTCCTTAACAACCCCTTCTTCTTCAATTGCACAAGCCCTTTTTCCACTTGAAGCTCTCTCTGTCAAACAAGCCCTTT
>JAYMTC010000013.1:0-24347 GCA_036897605.1 Melianthus villosus
AATGCAAATTTTTTATTTTGTTAAAAGTCAGAACTTTGGACATTTCGTGTGTAATACTAAAGTGATAAGAACTACACCACAACAAATATTAATTCAATGTTGATGTCAAAATTGAACTTTAGACCTTTATTTTTTTAATGTCTAAATATTGATGTTTATTTGATCAATATTCGTCTTACATAAACTTTAATTATATAATTTTATTTTATAAATTAAAAATACAATTAATAAAATTACGATCGTGTAAAAATTAAAATTGGACTGAACGAGTTGGTATAAGACTAATTTAATTATTGGCAATTAGAAAACGAGATAAAATTTAAGTGTCGCGTAAAAATTGCTATTTTTTTATTTGGGTAAACCACATATTTATTTATCCCGCATTAGATATATGACTAATCATGTTCGATATATAAAACGATATACTCCTCTTATCAGCCTCCCAATAATTATATTATTATATATAAAAAAAAGAAAATTGCTATTTTCTTTTCTTGAGTTACCGGGGCAGACGCAGAATTAACGATTTCCATTCCTCTCCTCAATCATTATCTCTTCCTCTTCCCGTAAGTATCAATTTTGATCTTGTTATTTATTTTTGTGTAAAAGTATACAAACAAGCCAATCCGCCGTATTTCAGTTATCGTAAACCCTAGTTTTGGTTTGGGGATTAGGGTTTTTGATCCTGTAGTTGCTGGTGGATCTACGATCGAGAAGAGCGTGCGGGGTTCGATACTGTTGCCATTGCATGTTTTACTAATAAGTTGAAGTGATAATGGCTGCATACCCAGGATCCGTTAGTGCCGTTCAGGTGATTTTTGTGAGACAATATGATTAGGTCTCGATATATTGATTTTCAATGTGTCTGTTTGATTGGTTTGGCTTTGCATTTTATTTTATTTTCGATTGTTTCAGGTTGGTTCCTACTTCGTAGGGCAGTACTATCAGGTTATACAACAACAACCCGAATTGGCTCATAGGTTTTATACGGGTTCAAGTACTATGGTTCGAATCGATGGGGATTTAAAGGAGACCGCCTCTGCACTTTTGGTACCATTGAATTTCTATATTATGCTGTGTTGCATTTATGTTTTGGTAAAAGAACTTGATGAATGAAGTTTGTCAATTGGGCTTGTTCAGATGTTTGGACTCCTTCAGGTTTTGAGGTGGATGTAGATTGTTAAATTTGGATGTGAGTGTGATAATAATTGGATTGATGTGCTGATCCATATATTACTATGTTTACTGACACCGACATAGGAATTTGTTTTCTTGTTGAAGCCATGGTTGGAGCTGTCCTATGGTTCCTTTTGGAAATTTTATTAGAGTTAAATCCACATTGGTTATTGTATTCAGACTCTCAAATAAATAGTCGAGCAATGTGTTATCACTATAACGATAAATAAGTTGTCAAACAAATCTTTAGTATATAATACTCTTTCGATTCTGTAACAGATAAGTAAGTTGTTGTCCTGTTTTATTTGATTTTGGTAACTGTAAATTAAGTGGATTGACTTTCTTAGTTTATTCTTACGGTCAATCCTCTTACTTTCAAACTATCTTTCTCTTCCCTTCGTATCTCAACAAGTACTTATTAATGTTTAATGACCTTTGATTTCCAAGTACTTATTATGTGTGTGTATATGTATATAGAAATTTCAATTCCTAACAAATCTAATATTAAAACCTGAAATATGACATGGGAATGCTGAACTTTACACGTTTTGGATTCCCCTTTAGTGCATGACTACATTGGCTTGCACAGTAGGTTGTTTGGCAATTCGTTAAATTTTTCTTATGTTACTTTTTATATCAAGTTGCCTTTTTTTTTGTTAAATCTTTATGTAACTTATATTTATATTTATTGTTTTCACTTCATAGGAAATTCATAATCTTGCTCTGTCATTCAATTTCACTGCAATTGAGGTTAAGACAATCAATTCTCTCGAGTCTTGGGATGGCGGAGTTATGGTGGTGGTTACAGGTTCTGTCAAAACCATGGACTTCAATGTCAGAAGGAATTTTATACAGAATTTCTTCCTCGCTCCCCAAGATAAGGGTTACTTTGTCCTCAATGATATATTTCAGTTCATTGATGATGTGATAATTTACCAACATCCAGCATCAGTATTATCAGAAAACAAATATGACACACAAATAGATGCTTCTGCTCCTCCAGAACTTCCAGGTAATTTGAAGTATCTGTTCTGTGGTACTATGAGCTACTGGTATTTGATATTATCTATTAACTATTTCAAACCGGAATCAATTAGCTTTCACACGGTATTGATCTAAAATGCATTTCATGAGGTATGACTTGCTGAAAACAGGACTAGTTGGAAATCAGACCCATTGTTATGTGGGCTTTGAAATATAAATTGAAATTTTTGCAATTAGCTCATACTGATTTTTATGGTAGTAGAATTGTTATGCAAGAGTTCTAATACTGTTTTTTCAACTCATTATCTGAGTTTAGGTTTCTAAAATGGATGTGTAAGCAAATCATTTTTTCTATAAGATAATTTCTTAAATTTACTATTGTTGTTCAACTCGAAGTTTCACAATGGGATTAAAGTTCGATCTAGTTTTGCAAACCAAAATGTAGTTGCATATTTTGAGAATCGAGAAAACCTTTATCATTGCTCAGAGGAAAATAACCTCTAGTTATTATCAAAGAGTTGCTTGCATTTTTGTTGGTGTTTGTGGATGATTGGTATTTATTCTAACTAATCTCAGCTGAGTCTAGCTGTGCTGTAGGTGGCATAATAACATATATGCAAATATGACAAGAACTTTGTTTTTTAAGGTCCTACCTTTAAGTGCTGAAATCCAAGATCACCCTATACTTGCTGGGATCTTTTTTCTTTAACACATGTAGTAGAAATAATCTTCCAATCAGTGATAACTAACGGTTACTTGTACTGTGATGGTCAATTGTGTCCATGTTTGTGATATACTCCCACTTTTCTATATTACTTGTCTAAAACATAAAATTTGATAAGACTGAAGATATTTTTATTAACATCATAAAATTAGCCATGAATTTTAGATGGAAGTTAATTGTAGGTGAGTTTATATTCGTGAAAACATTAATATAATCTAACAATGACTTTTATCTTGTAACAAATACAACTTTTAAATGGACAAGTAATATGGAATGGAGGTATTAGTTATTTTCATTGCAATAGAATAATAAGATCATATACAGTCATAAGAAGATACATAAATTATTAGTTTCTAAAGCAGTTGTAACATATGATAATGGTCTTCACTACTGATTATACTTCAGAAGATGAAATGATTTGCTACGAAGAAAAATGTTTTTACCTCTTGTGTGGTCTTACCCAGTAAATTCTGCAGTTTCTGATTATGTTCTGGAGGAAGAAGCTATAGAATTTGTTAACTCAGTTCATATAGAAGAAGATCCAGTGGACAAGTACAGTCTCCCAGACCAGCTGCAACAACACCATTATGAGGCTAAAATTTTCCTAGAAGAAAATCTTATTGAAGAGACCTCTGGTTCACTTGAAACTGAGGTGAATGCTATTCCAGTGGCCCTAGCTCCACAGATGGTGGAATCTGTAGAACCTCCAAAGAAGACTTGGGCTTCCATAGTAAGCATATCTTCTTTTACTTATATCTGTGTTTTGTCTTATATTCTTGCATGTGCATATAGTGAACATCTGAATGGATACCATATGCCGGCATACTATCCTCCTAAGCATGGTGTATAATTTAGGGGAATTATAAGAGGCTAAATCTGTTGGCTATGCAATTAAATGATTTTATGAACTCTACATTTGGCAGTTGCAAGTTGCTAAAACCCAATCTGCAGTACCTGTCAGTATTCAGCAATCTACCCAGAGGAGCACCCCAGCTGCCTCAGAATGGAATTATATACCTGAACCCACTCAGCAGTCATTTGGGCCTGATAATGAAGTTGAGGCGGTGGATGAAGTTTTTTCACAAGACGAAGGTTGAATTCCCATCCTTATAATATAACTTATGATTGGACTTATGGCTGCTTGCTATCAAAATTCTTCTTTGGGTGTTCGTATTCAACTTTGATTCTTAGTATTTTATAGACATTGCAACCGTGGTTAGGGCAGTTCCTATAAATTATAGAACAGATGGATTTGTATTCCTACTCAAGGTCTTCGATACACACTATTGATTTACGGTTATCTGCTCATGTAAAAATATACGGTGGATTATCTTATACATGGTTCTTCCATAAAGCTTGTTAGGTATATCATACTGCTTGTAGTTAGTTATAGCTGATTATGCATATGAAGGTTTCTATCGAAAAACAGGGTTAAGTATACTGGCGGTCCTTTCTACATATAGCATTTTTCACGGTTAGTCCCTATACTTTTTTTTGGAGTTTTGAGTCCATGCACTTAACAATTTTGACCACGGGAGTTTTTTCTCTACCAGCCGTTAAAAGTCTGTTAAAAAATGGCTTATGTATGACTTTTTTAAAAATAATTATAATTTTATGGTTAACTTTAATCTATCTTATCTTATTTGTTTTAACTCTATTTTAGGCAAACAATATCTGTGGGCTTTCCAATCGTACTAATTTCGATGAAAATTTTTTGGCAAGTTCAAATATATAGACCTCGAAAGTTTTGAATGCAATAGAAATTTTTTGAAGTCTGTATCTTTGTGTACCCGTGCAAATATCCACGGAAATTGATATAGTTGGAAAGTACGAGTTACAAGCTTTCTATTGATATCTTACTTCTCCAAAACGAAGTTAAATGAATAAGATATGGTCAACTAAGATTAGCATTAAAATCGTATTTATTTGATATAAATGTCGTACAGAAGCCTTTTTTTAATTAAAAAAGCTGACGGCGTCTTGCTAACGGATAGTCCTGAATAATATATGGGAATTTGATAGTCGATTTTTACCTGAAACTCTTTTAATATATATCCTATCTTGTTATGACTTAGGTCAGTATGCAAATGAGGAGTTTTCTCTTCAAATATTTCTGAGGTTACTATTTCATATACTCATAGTTTCAGACCACTTGTCATATGTGGTGTGAGACATGTTTTCCTCCATCTTTTTCATTTCATACGTCTATCCAAATATGACACTTGGATTTAAAACAATCACTGAGCATTCTTGATGATCTATATGATGGTGATTCATTCTTCCAGGCGAAGTGACATCTGTGTATGTGAGAAATTTGCCTTCTACTGTTACCTCTGCTGAAATTGCACATGAGTTTACAAACTTTGGCAGGATCAAACCCGATGGTGTTTTCATTAGGTTACGTAAGGTAGATAACTTTTTTTCTGTTTTCCTACCTACTACAAAGCATTGACAAGATGCTAAATCAGCGATGTTATATTCAGGAAATTGGTGCCTGCTATGCGTTTGTTGAGTATGAAGATATTATTGGGGTTGAAAATGCAATCAAGGTTTGACATTTATAAACCCTACCAAATTAATTTACTATTTTGGTACACATTTCAACATGGAAATGAAATTTTTATCTGTTGGATTTTAGCCATTGTTGATGTGCTATTGCCCAATTTTGTTTCTTTACTATTTACTGTGTTGCTGTTGAACTTTTATTCTTGATTTGAATTTAAATTGATGGTTCCATTTTTATTTATTGTTTTCTCGTTTACAATTTAGTTAGTTGTTATAGCTACAATGTAAATCAATAAAATAAATTTTGGTCACCTTTATTTTTTTGGTTCCTCTTGGCAGGCATCTCCTATAGAATTGGGTGGAAGGCAAATCTATATTGAGGAGCGGAGACCAAATAGCAGTGGTGCTTTTCGTGGTGGAAGTACGTGTCTATTTTCATTTTATTCCCACCACTTCAAATTAGTGATCCATTTTAGATATTTACTTCGTTTCAAGTTACTTGTCACTTGGAAATTTTAAGAAACTGGTTCGTCTAATGTGTGTCCAAGACACACATTAAAATCTACTTAGAAATATTTTGCATGGAAATTTGTGCCAAAATCATTTTTCAAGAAAAAACAGGTTTCAAGACAGAATTATCCAGGTCTAACTTTCTTAATGTATGCCCATGGACATACATCAGCTTTTTCCCTTAAGAGAATGTACATAATGGGTCCTTACTTACTCGTAGCATGTTTTTCTCCTACTAAACCTTTTCCATTGCTGAAAAATCATGTCCATTTGCCTAAAAACAATGTACAAAATGATGGTTACATATGTATTAGTTTAGATATTTGTGCATTTCATGCTTTGGGATTCTTTCATTCTGATTATTCTTTGGATGTCCTCTCCCCTTTTAGTACTTTGTGTATGCAAGCATTTAGAGATTTATTTAAGCTTAGGATGTCTGGTTATTAAGATTTATTTAAGACTTAGGTTTTCCGTGCATGATTTGGGCCAGAGGCACACATGCATTCACTTGATTAGATATACGCACTCTTTCTTTCTACTTTAGTCATAGACATTGTGAATATATGTTGGTTGCAGAAGTTCTTAATAAGATGCATTTACGGTCCGGTGAGATGTTTCAGCTTCAACATAGATTGTCGAATAGTGCAAATATCAATAACATAATCTCCCACTTAGTACGGAATACACATTTTCTTCTTTTTCTGGTGTCTTTTTTTAATGTAGATATTTGGCACAGGTATATATATATTTGCATTCTCTTCCATCTATTTGGTTATTTTATATGTTGGATGAACGACTTAATATTCAATGATCGGAGTGCGACTAACCCGGTTTATTAAGTACATCGAATTTTGGCAACAAACAGTATTTGGTATTAACGGAAACCAATGGGAACACCCATGTTTAATTAAAATTTGTCTTCGTTTTTAAGCCTTCATACGTATATATTATATTAAGCTTTTATTTAGCCTTTCCATTTTGTTTGAATTCTTTCCAATCTCTTCTTATGTGTAGTCAAATCATGTAATTGGAGGATTATAATATATGACTACCATGCCCAGCTTGTTTGATGTATTCATGTTCTTTCTTATTTGAATTTTGCTTAACTAGGAAGGGGAAGAGGAAGAGGCAGAGGCAGTTACCAAGCAGATGCCTCGAGGGGGCGTTCTGGTGCGCGGAGTTCAGGCCGTGGAAACACCCAAGATGGTGATTACAGCAGTATGAGAGGCAATGGTTTCTATCAGAAGGTTTCCCGATAGGAGATCCATCAACATAAAGCAGAATCGGTCAGGGCCTGAGCCAACTTTTTTTACCCGAGGGTGGTTGAGCTATATAGGTAACTGATTTTCTGCTGGAGAACATTAATTGTCCAAGTTACATGGATGCAGTGACTGACATTTGGTTATTTCATTTGCTTTGCTAGTCGAGTGGGGATATGAGATCCCCATGTTTCGAGGGTATGAATTGACTTTTTATAATTGACTTTTTTTATTTTATTTATCTAAATAACTGTTTATCATTTTATTAATTGACTTTTTTAAATTTAATTTCTTATAATTAACTTTGCGCACAATCTAAATGGGTGAATCATAGATGCCCGAAGCGTCAGCTGGTGCAAAAAAAAAAAAAGAAGCGGATAATCGTTAAAAATTATAAAATTATATATTGTGACAGTTGTAACATATACCCCATGAAGTTTAATTTATGGTTTCTCTTCATTGGCTGGGGAGATACTCATTGAATCACTCGGTATTGTTGAATTCTATTTGCGTTCTCCATAGTATTAATTAAGAATTTATACGGGAATTAGCAGGATTTAAATTATAGGCGGTTTAAACTTAAATCAATTTGAAACATGCTTAAACCGATTACAAGTTTGCTTTTTTTTTTTTTTCATTGTTTGCTTTCAAATTGAAATTATTAAGTGAACTTACGAAAGTTTGAAACTATTAATTTTAAGAAAAACAAGTAAACTTTATCTTTTACCTTTTTTTTCCTTCTTTTCTTCTCTTATAATAACACATTATCAATAAAAAATAAAGTAAAATTTAAGATACAATTAGAAATAGATAATTAATTTGAAATAAAATGAAACATAAAAGGTTTAAATTTATTGGTAATTCAATATTAAATTATCTACTAATAATTGGAAATAAACAATTAGTTAGAAATATATAATTAAATTTAAAAATTATCAGATTTAAAAACTTTAAAATTAATTATCAAAGTTAATTAAAATTTTTATATTCAAACTTAAAAAGTTATAGCAATTATAATGTTTAGAGTTATATTATAATTTTATAGCCAGAGAAGGACGACGGCAATGCTTTAGAGTTATATTCAAACTTAAAATTTACATTATAATTCTTATCTACTATTGTACTTAAAACTACGTCGTATATTACAAAAAAATTAACTTCTCTCCCAATATGATTTCTTTTCCCTTCCCACCTCATAAAACTCTAAAGCATCGCCATCTTCGCCCTTTGCGTCTTGCCGTTGTCCTTCTCTGGCCCTCGCCGTCATCCTTCTCTGCCCCTTGTCTACATTCTATTTATTGTCTGAATAAACTTCTTTACAATGACTTCTTTACCATTTGCCTTGAGTATCGCTACAGTGACGCCTGTATCCCATGAGATTAACTCTAAGGTGAATACTTAATTCGACGAACAACTCGTACATATGACCCAGATCGGCAACATTGCCCTGCGAATAAAGCAAAGTAGAGGTAGCCATGGGATTTCGAACATAAACCGCCACAATATCAATTATCCGGTGACTCGACAGCTTAAGAATCTCAACATTTTCAGTGAGGAAAAATGTTTAGAAGAATAAGTGCCGTAACCTCATCGGAAATAAGCTTGTAAGAAGGTGGATTTGGAGGAAATAAGGCGAGCTTGGCCGCCATTGAAGAAGTAACCCCACCCATAACTTGTAAAAAATCTCAATTCTTCGTCTTAAAATCTAAAATGGGTTACTGAATGATCAAGTTTCTTCTTCACTTAAAATACTAAAAGGGGATCGACACTCCTTTTGTGGCCTGAAAATAGAAAATTGGAATGATAATTTCAACTTTAGGGAAATTGAGTTTTGGAGAAATTTATTCTTTAAACCTTAAAACACCAATCCGTATCCGTATTTTCGCCATCATTTCTTTGGATCAGATACCTTAAAGTGATTTTGGTCAGTTATTTGAGACGGTGAACTACAAAGATGCTATGAGTTCTTCGCATTTATCTGTTGGAAATAAAAAACTCTTTGGGTTGATGTTTATATTTTTATGTTTAATTGGGTGAAGTTATTTTCTGTGTGTTAAGTAATACAATTGCGCCCATTGGGTGAGTTAAGGAAGTGGAGGGTGTTGCTAAACAATGAGGAATGGGGAAGTGTCTCAGTCTCAGAATTAAAAAAATTCAACAAAATAGGTTTGCATTTTCACCGTAGATTATCTACTGTAACCAGTAGATTCTTTTTTTCCTATATATTATGGTTAAATTACTTAGTTTATTTCAATATTTCACAACCCAATTGTAATTTATATTCAGGGAAGGCGAACATTAAAATGTACATTAGCAAGTAAGCATTTGTATGATTATTTTTATTATAGTACATATTTCAATGAATTAATCTTACACATTGGTCAATCACGAATTTTATTAGAAGGTTAGATAGAATGAAAAAAGGAAAATATAAGAATGAAATACACGGTTGTCTAATATTTTTGTTTGAAAGATATTTTAAATGAAAGAAAATGATATGGAAAGAAAATTAATATAAAATTTTTCAAATATAATTTATGGGTTAATTACACAGGAAGTATCCGTATTTGTTACGTTCTACGCCAATAGTATTCAGTCATCACGTTTAGCACCTGTAATACTTAACATTCATATACTCGAAATACGACTGGTTTTGTCGTTAGTTTGTGTCAATTTTCAACGTTATTTCATATCACGTGAGAAAAACGCGATTATTAGCTGAGGGTATCTTCGTAAAAATACTTCAAATGCACTGTCCTTTCTTAACAAACACTCCGCCTGAAATCCAATAAACGGGCAACACTTCACTCCACCGAAATCCTCTTCCACTCTCAACGGCCTTGAAAATCTTTGGGCGGAGTAAAGTCATCTCTATTTTCCTCACCGAACCACAGCCGGCACCGGCAATATCGAGGAACTCGAACACCGTCGTATAGAACTCAAAGTTCGTTATGAAGTTCTTTTCAAATTTTTATTGAGGTAACTAAATCTTTATTGCAAACATTTCAATTCAAAATGGATTGTTTTAATTCAATTCCAAGACATAGAATGTCCTGTGAGATTGGTTTGGATTTTCACATTTGTAAAGCTCTGGGCGATGACCAGCACCAACGAGAATTATGCTCACATGAGAGGGGTGAAGGGGAACTATGATTATACTCTGTTGGAAGGTTCTTGCTATGACATTTCTCTTCATCTTCGAGTCAATACTCTTGAAATAAAGAAATTGGAGCAGTTTGAAATGTTAGATGTAATAAATGAATATACATTTACCAAATTTATTTAGTATATAATAGAATTACTTGACACCAATAAAGTGAAATTTATTATGGAAAAAAAATAAATGCGTACTTACTTATCGTTTTGTTCACAATGATCGTTTTGTTCACACTGGGTTGACCATCTCTTTCCTTTCTCTTGTGGATTAAAACATTGTTTACAATTTTAACTCAGTAAGTCTTGTTGTGCATCATCAAAAGTTAAAACTCTTTTGCATTGTGTACGACAAACTTTTTAAGTCCATTTAGAAGATAATACCTTGTCTTCTTGTCTTAGTTGTAACCGATGTTTGGCATTGTTTCGGAAGCTTCATTTATATGGTTGTGCATCATCTGCTCATTACTGGTTCTTTGTTTCTTTGATTTGAAGAGATCCAAGTCTTCCAATTTTCATCACTTTCTTCACTATCCATTTTAGTCCATGTGTGTTGATTGGAGTTCGTGGAAGAAGGCTTAGGGTCTCATGGGTAGAGATTGATGAATGTTGTTTGTTGGGTGGTAGAGGAGATGTTAGGATAAGAAAGAATGTGAGAGATAAAAGGTTAAAATGATATTTTTCAAAAATAACTTTAATATTAGTCAAATATTATATAATTAACGGTCAAATTTAACAGCAATTAACGGCAAGACCTTTGGTGTTACAACTATATAAATGTTAGGTACTAAATATGCTAAAATTGAATGTTTGGTAGTATTAATGTAGAACGTGACAAATATAGAGACTTCGGATGTAATTAAGAGTTATAAAATTAATACAATAATGTAGCTATCAATTATTAATTATACAAAACTTCAAATCATTTAACTTTTTCCATTGAGAAGAACTCGTAACCGCTTAACCTTTTTTTTTTTTTCCTTTTATTATAACTCCATTCTTATCTCTTATTTCTGTTCCAAACTCCGAATCCAAACGAGCGGCATGTTACAATGCGTTTGAAACCATCAAAGCGAAATTGTGCTGTGCATGTATCCAATTATTTCCAACTGAGAAACCCTAGATCGTGATGGGTATGTCTTCTTACTAAAATTGTTTGAATCTTCATCTGTACAAGTTCCATTCCAATGCTTGTTTGCCTTTGCAATGAGCTTTCCATTAAATTTCAAAGTATTTTGGTTCAGATTATTAGATGAACCCAATTTTCTGCTCCATTTGGGATTTGATTTGACGTTGCTGTCTCTGATGAATAAGGTCTCATTGTTCATTAACGTTTGGTTTGATTTTTCTTTCTAATTCCGAGCAAAATGGAACACATTGATGCCATCTCATAGCTCGACCTCAGGTAAGTGTGAAACGGAAATCTGCAGAAATGTGAAAGTACTAGTGATACTGGAAAGGAAATGACATTAATTCCTTCTACAAAATAATTTAACCCACAATCGAAATCTCTTTCTTATGGCAATTTAATACATTTATACATGTAAAATATCTATAGTAATCTCATCCAGGAGTCCATTTAGTAAATATTTCTCCACATCCCTAGTAATATCGTCTATTTCGACATATGCAAACATCTGTTCGCTCCAACCCATGTCCCACATACAATTTATAATTGGATCACCCTTGACGACATCGTTATTAAGCATCTTAGGTATGGAGTCTACAACATCATATTCAGTATGACCATATGATTTTAACTTTTCGAAGCTCCTTTGCAGCTGCATAACTAAGTCATCCAAGGAACTTACATTCATCGGAATGAATGAAAGCTTCACACAAGGGCGTAGAATGATTTCTTGCCTCCTACCTTGTCTTTTCATTACTTCATAGCCACAGTCTAATAGGAGCTTGCTGTTGTCATCTTGACAGTCTGAACCACTTTCATGAAGAATTTCATAAGGAATGTTAAGTTTCAAAACTTCCTCTGCTGCATTAAGGAATAGTTGACTCTTCATTAATATTTGCTTTAGGTGATCTTCACTTTCTGTCAGTGGTTGCATTTCTGATTTCAAAACTTGTGTCTTCTTTAATTGCAGTGTGTAAGAACTGTCTCTGACTCCTTCATCAGGCCCTGCAACATTAAAAGCAAATATGACTAAGGATTTTACCAGGTTTCTGCTTAAATTTATATGTAGTGATAGCCGTTAATTTTAGTCCTTCCCTTTAGATATTAACTGGTAAAGAAAAACCAATCTGGCTCTTCATTTGGTTTGTGGAAAAGGAGGAAAAGTAAGGTGAAACCGAGAACAGCTTAACAATTGATATCTCGTTAAACTAATTGCCATATCCTTTTTGTTTGCCTCCCACTTTTCTAAGAGATGACTAAGTGTAATTAGTGAATTTTATAGTTGTAGGGTGAATAGAAGTGTATGAACTTAGCATTGACTGATGGAGTTTTGTTTATTCCTTTTTTCCTTTTTTCTTGTAATTAACTTTATCTGAGTCTGGAATATTCAACATTACAATGATTGCAAGGTATTACGTACCATTTTGTGGATCTTCCACAAATTGGGGAGGTATTAGTTCATTGTACTTGCATAAATCAGGTGTATGGCTTTGTTGCTCATCGGTAATGTTAAAGTATGCATTCGGACTCTGCAGAATATCAAATAAACTAGCAACTTGAGTTCACTACCCCATATGGAGCCAAGAAAATTGTAGAAAAGAAAGAGACTATATATATACATATATATAAATGAGCTCACCTTGGGAGTTGGGGATTGAATTTCTAATATATCTTCAACTTGATTGCATTCATCTTCGGCATGACAGTGCAAATTTGAAGTCCATTTAGCTTCTTTCTGTGATTCTTGGGGAAGACTTAATTCTCGGATGTTTGCTTCTGATTTTCTTGTTGTGGTACTTTCTTCTGCTTCGTTGAGCCTGCTGGCACTCACTTGTTGGGCTTCTTCAGAGCTACTGAGTTTGTTGTTCTTTATGAGTTTCATTTCTTCCAAAACTGAACAACGTAAAGTTCCCGTTATTCTGATCGTTACCTCTTCTATATCACTTTTTTGTGCTTTAATGCCATTCCCTTTTGGTACAACAGGTACATTAACAAGGTTTTCTTCAGTAAAAGTTGGATTGCCTTCACTATCTTCTATTATGGAAGAAATTTGACGAGTATCTGTATTATTTGGGTTTTCGGCCTTTACTAGTGAAGCAGTGGATTGTTTCTCTTTCAGAAGATTTTCACGGTGTCTAGTATTTGGACCTTGGAATGGTATTTCACGAGTTGCTTCCTTACCAGATATGGATTGACTAATATGAGGCTGTTTTACTCCCAAATATACTTCATACCGTACTGGTCTTACATGCGTCCTAGATATGGCTTCAGCTCCTTTTTGTTTTCTCACTTTCAACTTCTGTTTTGCACTCTGCTGCTCTTTATCTCGTTCTTGACCTGAGCTTACATGTGGATGGAATTTACGCTCAACATATGACTTCTGTTGATTTCTTGGGAGAAGCTTACTTGCAGTTTTGTTTTCTCTTCCTTGTTTTTCTTGTAATATATGTGCAGCTTCTCGTCTTTCATGTCTTGGTGGTGTAACTATCACCCGCTGCCGCTCATCCCTTAGATTCCATTTCTTGGTTTCTCCATATTCTGCACCTCTCTCTTCCATGCGCTTTTTATTATCCCATTTTTTCTCCTTGTCATGATTATCCTTTCGACTGCCTGTATGTTGGTTGAATTGGGTGATAGTGCTTTCTTCCTTTTTTGTTTTGCTCATGGGCATTGATGGGCTTGTAAGTAGTTTTACACCTTCCATGCCTTTTCGTCGTGACTGTCCATTATGATCTTCAACATCAAAGCTGTCATTGCAAGTCATGTGATATTTTTCAGTTTGCAACATGATATTGTGAACTGTTGGAATCTTCTTGGCCTGTGTCAGTTTCTGATTTTTGACATTATATGCCATACTGTTACTGTATGTATCTGTAGTTTTCTGTTCACCAGTTCCATTGCTTTCTTGGGCAGTTTTCTTGAGAACCACCTCCTCTACCTTATGTTTACCACCAGAGGATCTCTGTCTGTATTCCAAACCTCCATTTTCTGGAAGTTTTTCTAGTCCCATTAGTTTTGCAATTACATTTGGAATTCTCCCCTTTTCTTCTTTCTGTTGTGATGAACTTGATTGATTCTTCTGCCCTGAAGACGCAGCCAACATTTTGACATTCAAATCGTAGCTAACTGATTGCATACGAGATACCGAATTTAAAGCTACAAGAGATCGATTTCCACGATCAAAGCCAGTAGCTTCTGAAGAGAATGTTTGAGCTGGTAGCTTCTGCTTGACCTTAGTAGTTGCAACTTCTTGTGTATTTTGTGCAGTTTTCAATGACTTGTCAAAGGAGAATCTTGGTCGGTTCAAGACCTTCTGCGCAGTAGTTACGACTGCAATGTTTCCATTGTCTTCATCATCTTCGATCAATGTGATCCTATTTTGCTGCTGTGTACTAACCATTTTCTGTGAAGCATCTTGCAGATCTGCTAGCATTCGGAGGGACTCTTCTAAATCTATAGCTCCTTTCAGAAGTTCCTTGCCGATAGCTACTGAATATATATCAAAGTTAAGGCCATGGGAGCAGGTTTTCAGGATCTGATTTAGTTTTTGTGCCCCCTTGGATATTTCATTGATGTGTTGATGAGATAGGATGGGGAAATGACTAGTGGATGGTTGATGGCTTTCCACACGGTTTTTCCTTTCCATCTTACCGTAGTCCACTGATCTCCTGCCAATTTGTTGTAGAAAACTCAACACTGAAACATTGCTAGAAGAATCCATCCTTCTAAGTTTTCCTCCATTTTCAAGGGCCAATTGCAGAGCCATGGACAGATCTCCCATTTTCTCTGTGTTGTGTCCTCTCCCAAAAGGAACGATTTGGTTTGATGCTTCTTCGTTGGTAAGCATTAATATGTTTCCCCCAGCATACTGGTTGTGCATATTCCTTGTTCTAGGACCGGTCTGAGAAATAGGAAACAAAGTATTTCATTTTATGGCGAGGTCTTATATTTTACATGCCCATATACATTCACCACATAAGATATAATAACTTACAGTTCCACTTGTTCTCATTTCTCTTGATCTTCGTTGTGTTTGCTTGGAGTATGTATATGCATCTGTACAATCAAATTATGAAAAAATGTATACAAATAAGTGAATACAATAATACAGAAATTTGAATTAGATTATTATCTTACAAAGTGTATATAACAAGTGTCTAGTTCAAACTTTTAATAATGGTACAAATTGAACTCGATAAGTTTTTATTAAAATATAAGGAAACATAATATAATGGAGCTTTAGAATATAAGGAAACATAATATATTGTATTAAGTGTCAGAATATTATGTTTATTTATATAATGTATTAAAGAAATATATTTTTGGTAGATAATAAATTAGGTAACACGTGTTATAAATATAGTATAGGGCTATATCATTGTATTGAGTTGAGTTTAGACGGTGTGTGCTTAATAAATATATAAGATACTCCCGTGGACGTAGGCTTATGCCGAACCATTTAAATCTTTGTGTTCTTTCTCTCTTTCTCCTTATGTTTAGTTTCTTATCACATACAACATGTTGAAGATAATAAAAAGTACAACTTTAGTAGAGGGTAAATTTTTGTATACATACTTCTTCATGCAACGAAACCTCAGATTGCCGCAACCGTACATTTTCCTCCAAGTCTTCTAGCTTCTTTTCGTAATGATCTTTAAGATCAACCTTGGGCCCCAACAGTCCAAAACATCTTTCGCGCTTGTAGGTTTGTGGATTGGGATCTGATCGTAAGGGTATAAGCCTTTTATACAATTTTCTTGCATCATTCTAGGTAAGATTACAAGAACTGTATGTCAAAAAATATGGACCAAGATAGTAATATGTCTTTAAAAGACAATATGTTTACCTACATACCATTATATTTAAAGACATATTACATGCAAGCAAGTAAAATATATATTGGTTCAAATATGATGAAGGCTTGACACCTCCAGCTAATTTATAGAATATGTAGGCGAAAAGTATTCCAAGAGCCATTTTCCTGAAGGGTGAGTTCAACCGTGCATAGGAATGCCAATCACAGAATTGCTATATAGTAAGCAATAATTTTTCTTTCTTCTAATCTGATTTTCTGACTTACAAGAGATAATACTCAAAATGAAAGAATTCGTGCATTCCTGGATATTTTACGTCAATAAATGGACAGAGTAGGTGAAGAAACACTATGTAAACTTGATTTTCTTTGTTATTCTTTCGCCATAACATCTATATTCCTGCAGGATATGGCATTATGCGTCTAAACGAAGGTAGACAAATTGTACATAATTAAATTTATTTGATTACCACTATGAAAAGTATTGTCACTGAACACACAACGATCTGCTCTAAATGGGATGCCAAGTGCAAAGGTAGACAAATTGTACGTAATTAAATTTATTTGATTACCACTATGAAATTTATGGTCATCAACCGCACAACAATCTGCTCTAAATGGGATGCAAAGTGCTAAGCTAAATTTCAAAAGCTAATAAAAAATAAAGAGGGGGGAAAAGACTTCCACTAAAAAAGTGACATAACATTCAACATAAACAAGTCATCTGAAAATTCACCGACCTTAGAAAGGCACGCTCATGATTAAGCATTAGTTGAAGGACCAAACATATCCGAATAAATTGATATAAAGAGAAAATTCTTACAATAAGACCATTAAGTTTGTTTGTTCGTCGAACAACCATATGAGAGAGATAAGTAGAAGGATGATACTCCGCAAAGAAGCTCTCCACACTGTCACTCACGCTGGAACCAACAGGAACGGGGATACTGCGAACCAAAATTGTGAACTGATGTGGCTGGGGTTTGGATGAAAGAAAATAAGCAACCCTTTTAGAAGAAATATGCTTGTACTCCTGCAAAAAAAAGCACCATTTCTTTCCCACTTCAACCAACAAGCTCTTCAATCATTAGTAATTTTATGATACTTAATTGCACAATCTTATTAAGCAAGTTGGAGCAACACGGATATATCTGCATTATCATGTATGACCAAAGTCTCTAAAACAAAATCTCCTAAATATATTTAGTGTAGATATATCACAAAATTTAGGCCTTAAATACCATCTGGTAAAGAAAATTTTAAACGAAACATCTAATCTAAACGGCACGGTCATTTAATGGTTTCGTGATATACACTACAAATTCGTGATATATGGTAAGGGAAAAAATATTGTACTTACATAATAAAGTAGATAGCAGACAAAGCCAGTAACGATATAAACAGCAGAAAAGTGAAACCATAACCTGCCAAAAAGATCAAGCAGGTAAGTGTTTCTTCATTGTCAACAGGGATGTATTGTATTCCAGGCTTCTGGATAATAAAAGCATCAAAGGTAGTGTCTGAACATGGGTCATATTGAAAGTCAAACATAGAAAAACATATTACATAGATGAATAAACTCAAAAAGTCACAAATATCTCATGTTCAAAGCACAACCAAATCAGAAAGAAAATAGGAGACCTCGAGTAAGATTGAAAACTTTTAATACTCTGACATAACCTCATTCTTTAGATTGATGATAAAATCAAAATTTTATCGTGAAAAATTACCATTTAGAACCACTCGTGACATTTGAAATGGTAAAATAATCCAATGAATTATTTGAAAAATCAGCAAAGTCAATAGAGTTCAGTTGCTCCCCGAAGCAGTTCACTGGAAGGAGTGCGAAGATCCCAATAATCCCAGCAAACGCGAATACTCTCAAACTGAAAAATTTAGATAGTAAGCATGAGTCTATTTCGAAGATGAACATAAATAAATAAATGAACTCCACAACACAATTAAATTTCTGAATATTGATGAGAAAATAAAATTATTCACTATAATCATGGAAGTTCAGAGACTTGGGATCAAAGTGACATTGTCCACAGATATTTTACCACACTAACTTGACAGATTCACATCAATAAAGAGTGCCATTGCACATGCTAATATTTCAATTTGTTAGTATGATAAACCTATGAAGGAAGTTCAACACACCCTTTGTTATTTATCTTTAACAATCAAAGTTCAACACAACCTTTGTTATTTATCCTTAACAATCAAACTTTTTGCACTTACTTTTTATTTACTTATGCATTTGCAGGTGAATTAAGCTACTAAAAAACCTAAAGTGAGTCGTAAACTGTTCTTAAGAAGAAAGTGCAAGCTCAAGTTAAATAGCCCTTAGTAATGGCAATACAAGGGGTCCAGTACAAATAAATATTTTCTTAACAAGTATGCACTATTTGCATATGTCTGCATTTCAGATTAATATTAGGTCTTAGTTTCTTTTCCACACCAGCCACCATACTATTTTATATCCGAATTGACTTAGCTAAAGAAAACCACGAGAACTTTTAATAAACAATCGAGCTAACAAACATTTGCTAACAGTAACATTGTTTGCTTATAAGGACCTAAAATTACCTAAAGGTTATAATGCGCACAAAAACCACAGCGTCCAATCCTGAGGATGATAATAACTCCTCTTCAGAAATCTGCCATGCCTTTTTCACCCAACCAGGAGAAGGCACTAACCTTACTAGGTTGAAATTACTTGCTCGTTTTGATTTTCCTTCGGCAACCAAACGTGGCATATATACCGGATAATTACTTGGTTGTTTCCTAAGTATAGAATACAATACAAAGAATAAAATACAAAGACCCGTATTTATTCCCAAGGATGTTAGAAGAGCTGACACAAGCATTTCTTCAGAACAAATTCAAATCCTTCAAATACAAGCTATGAATCTTTACACTGCAGAAAGTACAAGAATAATACTCAGTATGTAATTCATATATAAAATAGAGCAAAAGTATCCAACAGAAAAACACAAAATTCCATATACATTTGTATGTAACCACATGTATACATATCATATTGTCAACAGACTTGTCATATTAACTGATAATTACTGTACTAGATGACACGAAGACATAAATCAACTAAAAGAAAAAGGATGATAAGCTCGACAACTGAAATCCAATTCCATAACAAATCATATGAAAACCATCAGTTACATCTGATCTGAAACAACATAACTAGCAGATAATCAGTCAATTAATCGACACTGATGAATAAACCAGCAAGTAAGTATGTAAAAAGATAACAGCTCTAACCATCAACACTTAATCCAAATACACGACAAAAAGACATGAATACTGAAATCAATAGCTTACACATTTCACATTTACGAATAATCAAGATAAACCCTAGCAGCGCAATCAGTCACTAGTGAAGAAGAAAGAACAGTGATATATATTCTCAATAACCAAAATCGTGAGAAGAGAGTCAAACCTCGCGCGCGCTTGGGGTTGAATTAAGGTGCTAAACGGAATGTAGAAATGCTCAAGACTGGGATACTGTATTTGTTATACCTAAAATGCCCCTGGCTTTGTGCAAGAGAGTGTTCTACGTACTACACATTGTAGGGGGTAAAGAACGTTAGTTGGGGCTAACAGATTAGATACTTGACGTGTAACCGTGACACAGCTGTCATTGTGGTCAAATAAATCTGACGTGCGTATTCCTCAAATCATTTTTTAGATATTTTTTGGTACTGCAAAATATCCCTTGCCGTCAATAGTCTTTTTTTTTTTTTTTTTTTTTTTGAGCTCGATTACTTTTATGTTATAAATTAATTGATGATGTGTTGTGCATAACTATTAGGCATACAAAATATTTCAGTAGGTATGTTTAAAAAAAAATTATATTATTAATCATCATCGTCGTGCTCAATATAAAGCGAATTGGTCCAGATAAATTTTAGTTCAATAGTCATAAGTTCGATACTAGAATCACATATGTTGAGAGTGGTTAATTATATCGTTCATCCCGAACATGATTAAACATATCTTCCATATGGGATAGAGACACATGTAAATAAATTAATATATTATTATTTTCATTTTTAATCAATTATTACAGTATCATATTATACCAGACCCTTTAAATTATGAACTCTAATGAATTTGTTTGTTATAATTATTTTTTAATCAATTTACTTGAGTATTCTTCATTCAAGTATAAATTATCATCCAATTAAAAATCCTTTGTATGTTTAATATTAAGATCATAAAAAAACAAAAAAAATTTGAAATTAACCCCTTCATTTTCTAATTATCCAAGATGCTATATTTCTGATCCTACACTCATTTTATTTCATTTTCTTCTTCTTTTTCCGGTTCTCTCTTAATACACCATTTAAATCAATTCTAAGTAACATCAATAAATAATTCAATTCTACAGAAAGTAAAATTTACTATTTTGATCCTTTTATATGTTAACTAACTTAATTTTTTAAACGAAAATGACAATTTTTGTACAAGGATTAATTTAAATAATTTTAAAGATTAAAGATTAAAAGTGAAATTACCATTTAAATTATTTTATCTCAATAATTCAAATTAATTTTTTTAAAACTAAATGGTAAAAAAAATATTTACATAATAAATGTATGATTTTAATTTAGAATTTCTTAATTTAAGTTATTTAATTAACCACGTAACTCAAATGTCCATTCTTAATGTCAATTTCCTTTATCCAATATTTCAATATTTTTTTTTTAGATGTCTTGGTAGCCACTTGTACAGGGGTCAGTTGATTGGACAATTCGATTAATAGATTTTTTGTTTTAATTTTACAAATGCTCATTCGGACTATTTCTTCAATTAAATTTTAAATTTCAGAATTTATATTTCAAATTTTTCAAAAATTTGATTAACCAATTTTTTTGTCCGACCTTACTTAATTTTTTCAACTAACCAACATTTTTAATTCGATTCAATTATTATATTGTTTAACTTTTAAGAATGCTCACCTTAGGTACCGAAACATTCTTTGCTCTATTGTGAATGTTATATATATATCAAATAGCAATATGTTACAATTGCATTCTTAACACATCTCCAAATACCATTTCACGGCTTTTCGAGATGTTTTTTTATGGTTGTATAATTTTCACGCATATCATATGTAGATGTGTAACATATACTTATGGACGGATACTGGATGGCTAGCCGGGTTTAATATTGTTATTTTGGTCAACTCATACCAAATTGAAACAAAAACATTAATAGAATATTTTACGACCAAAGTAGACTTGATTTCATCATGGTACATGTGACCAATGGACTATAGAGCAGAAAAAGTACAATCAAATCAGCTTCTTTTTCTCAAAAAATGACTTCAAGTGCCATAGCTGCAAGCATGCCACCGATAAGCAAACAAAAAGCGAAAGAAAACTCAACATAGCCATTCTGGAGTTAGTCGTGCTGTTTAGCTCCTGCATTTCTTCTTCCCTGTTTAAAGTATTAAACAAATGTGAAACTTGTGTCAAACAATAATTACATATGTCTTCAAATTTGTACTATCATGTACCTTTCACGGAGATAAAACATTTCATCGTGTATGGAAGAGACAGTGTCATACAACTTCTTCAGCTCCAATTCCATAATCTAGAATTCAAAGACGGAGTTTCAAAGCTTAAGGTATTTCGCACATATTAACTAATATGGATACAACAAAGTAAATCATAAATCACAAACTAACCCTTTTTCTTTCCTTTATAACCATTTGAAAAATTAAATAGAGTCAAACCGTATTAAATCATTTACTACTCCCGTTATGAAGTAATCAGACCAAAAACAAGAGAAAGGCATAGCACAAAAAGCTTTGATTCCTAAAATCCCAATTCATAGACTAAGAAAATAATCTACTTTTAATACGGAACAAAATACTTAAACAAAATGAATAACATCATGAGCTTCTACTGAACAATTATGCAATAAAAGAGTAAGAGATAGTGCTACAGATCAAGTTTGGCTTTGTTGTGGCCTGTAGTATGCAGTAAGTCTTCTTATCTGTAAAGATTTATGATTGGGAATGATCATCCATATCTTCAATAAATATTTAACGCCAGTTTCTCAGAGACTAACAATGGAGAACAATTCTAGAAAGCAAGTAACAAGACTTCGCTTATAATGGTCATGAGAGCAAAGAGGATTTCTGAAATTTCAAATAAGCGTTGGTTGCAAAATTAACCATATCATCACTTCAAACAAATCACCATATTTACCAATTTCTCCATGTGTAAAATTATATAGCTTAGAAGATAAATCTTTGATTGTAATGATTATGAGGGAAAAGAGGCTTTCTGAAACTTTTATTCGCGAAGATTATAATGTTAGTCTCGGCGTGCGTACATATATATGCTGAAATCATTCGATAATATACTTAGCATACGCAACCATAGACATGTCCTGTAAGAATTAAATTTAGCCTAAATATGACCATCTTCCTAGTATAAAAGCATCAGAAGGTAAATGAATAAAAAACGTAAATAAATAAATAAAGCTCCTGGCATTGGGATCAGGGTGCCTAGTCTCATTACTTATTTATCACTCACTTAATAATAAATTTCAAAACAGCACTTCATCTCCATCTTTTGTAAAGGGTACATCCCCATTATACAATTCAAAATAGATAACTACAAAATCAAGCTATAAATAGCACTTTATCTCCATCTTTCGGAAAGGATACGTCCCCATTATTCAATTCAAAGTGGAGAACTACAAAAACATGCTAATATTCGTATCCTTATACTACGATGAGCATAATGTTTCAATAAAGTCCCTAATACTCCTAAACTGTCAAAAGCATTCAATAAAGCTCAATAAAAAAACATGGATAAAGAGAATGAGAAGATGATTAACAACTCACATTGACTTGGCCCTTTTTGGCAACACTAGGCCAGTCCTTAGCAGAAACCCCAGTCCTCCAATCAAAATCAATAGTCACCATAACCTCAGGCTTACGAGCAGGCACCCAAAAGCAAGCCATGTAATCACCAGCCTCAGCCGCCGAGAACCCGAATTGCCCCGTCTCCACATTATCAGCTGTATGAAAACTATTCCCACGAGGGGAAGTGACCTACAAAGAAACAATACACAAAAAAAACCCTAAATGTACAAAAATAATAAAATCAACTTTAATAATTTATATTTGCGTACCCCAACGGTGAGTTTGTGGGTGTCTGGTATGGGATAGCCTTCGTTGGGATTGACGACGCTGTACTTGCCGACTGTCATGGAATTGCTTTTGATATCCTCGGTGATGCATTTGGTGTGGCCCGATAGTAGATCGAATCGCAGTGATTGTGTAGTGGAGATGAGGCGTAGAGCTATAAGCAGAGTAATGTAGATGCGATCCATCGTTTTTCGAGATTAGGTTGTTGATTCAGAAATGGTTATCAACAATGTGTATGATGCTATGGGATTGATTTAAATACCCGGAAATGTCGAGCTTTATTGGGTAATTATCGAGTTTTTTCATTCTTTTTTGTTCGCCGGAGATTTGTCAACTTGGGAAAAAAATCGATTTTCCTAAAATATGTATAATTGAATTACACCCGTAACCCTGTAAATTATAAAGCACCCAGAAAGTATGCCATAACGTTAAAATTGGAGTTGAAACAAAAATTTAAAAATTTATATGCCCTTATTTACAATTAACATTTTTTTTGTTTCTTCTTCTAAATAATACTCCTCCGTCTCCATTTATTTAAGCTTTCCTTATCCTTCCAATCCATCAACGAACTCAACCCATAAGAACATAATAAAGGTTGTTATTAAGTGAAGAAGAAGAAGAAGAGGAAAAAAGATAAACACCATTTTCCTAGTCGTTGTCGCTGTCGCTGAAGACATTTCTAATCACTCGGTTGAAACTAAAGACACTTTTTAAAATCTCAATTAGGGTGGACATTAATTTGTGATAAACTCTTGAAGAGCTATTTTGTCTGCGGATTTGAGGTTGGAGACGATGTACTTGTCTTCTATGAAAGAAGGGGATAAACGGGTTCCGTTAGGGTGGTTACGATATAAAATGTCGATATTTTTATTTAGAAAATCTAATATTATATATATATATATATA
>JAYMTC010000014.1:0-24111 GCA_036897605.1 Melianthus villosus
TAGGTATGAACCCGACGGACCGACCACACGGGTGAGTGAAGGGAGGGCCCCAATTGGTAGAAAAAAACCCGTAACCCCAAGTCCTGCACTTGGAAGAAGAAGTAGAAAAAGGAAGTGGTGCTGAATCTATTCGATTCAAAGCAACGAGTCCACGAGCACATAAAACTGAACTGGCACAGTAGGGAACTATACAGGAAAGACAGAATATCCATGTGCATGAAGGAAGCATACATGATTTTAACGTGTCTGTTAAGAAAATCAGATAGTGCTAGATTTTCCAGTGTATAGCATGTTAGATAATAGTTTCAACATTGTCCAATGTCAAAGTCATTAATTAACATCGGAGAATGGTTGAGTGGACTTGGATCCACGAAATATAATGGCGAAGAGAAGAAATACTATTGGCTCGGGATAAGATTAAGTGTAAAACTGTGGCAAATATTTTTTTGAAACCTTCGGATAACCAGGTGCTGTTAGAGAACCCTATTTAGACCAGCATCACACTG
This sequence comes from Melianthus villosus, assembly GCA_036897605.1. Classification (NCBI taxonomy): domain Eukaryota; kingdom Viridiplantae; phylum Streptophyta; class Magnoliopsida; order Geraniales; family Francoaceae; genus Melianthus; species Melianthus villosus. The sequence continues at coordinate 507 of JAYMTC010000014.1, forward strand.
ATAGAAAATAGTAGCTGGGTACAATTATTTGCACATACCCAGTACAGAGCTCTCACACGCAGCCCACAACAGTGGATCCATAACCAAAGCTTGATTAAAGTGATTAATAGCACTTTCTCTTCTATCAGTATATCTGATATCTGAAATAGATATTTCAATAAATAAGAAGATACACATGGGTATATAACATCTACTGGACATGGGTAAAAATCGTCAAAAATATTCATATGGGGTGATTTAGCCAAAATTCATGGCGTCGTCATCCCAGTTGCAGGGTATAACCTCAATCCACAGGAATTTAAAATGCACTAAGATGCTGGTATTTCAGGACTTAGATCAGTTTGCATATGCCACAATCAAAAGGAATAGAAAATAGAAAGCAACAAAATTAGAACATTTATATGGGACTATCATTTGAATGCATCACTGATATTGCCCTTGTTTAGAGATGTAAATTTACCTACTTGGAGAATTTCATTTAAAGAAATTATAATATGATGCCGACGGTCTCTATTGTTTCATTCACACAACTAAAAAGCTCCCCGTATTATGTAACAGCTCATGTGCCATTCAAAGCCGATGTTGTTTTTGGATGATGAGCAAAGAAAAATATAGAATAACTAATTGTAGTAATGTATATTGACTGCTATGTTAAAAATGCATTACAGATCAGAAAGTCTAAAGGAACGTCGACAGATATGTCAGTTGCAATTAATATACTTGCTTGAACATGAAGAGATATGACACTGGGAATTAATCATGAAAAGCAGGAGTGTGACCTGTAAATAAGCCCATGAAGGTAATGATCAGCTGCACCATTTGGAACCTGCAGACAGAATATTAAGGAAATCAGCGATCATCGTATTGATGAAATAACTAGCAGACAGCAACTTGCAGCAACAGCGGTGTATACATGAAACAGTAAAATGAAAACGTCCCGATATATCCTAGTTTCAGTCAAATAAAGAGATCTCTATAACAATAATATTATATAGAGGAATAATATTTTTTTGAGTAAAAGATTATAAGAAAGGCTTCTACAAATATATCAAGTAGTACCTCTGCACCAGGCTCATCCAGGACATAATTTTACTTCAGCTTCATTAAGAAGATCCATCTGAAAGCATGATATTGCAAGCAAATACCGTGATGAAGCCATTTGTATTCCTGCAAGTAAAAAATATGAGACACCACACTAATAAGTAGCAGAAATATGAATGAACAAGCTTTAGCAAGTTAATATCAAAGATAAATAGCTAATTTTGGCTTTATATTTTTAAAGATATTTGGTAAATAGAGCTTAGGAAAAAATATATATATTTGATAAATAGAGTTCATTAAAAAAGAAATTGGGTAATGTGAAAACATATACTTTGTAAATAGAGTTTAGCATCCCATAGTGTCATTGGGAAAAATAGTGATGATGTATAGGATGACCGGGGCAATAACCAGATAACTCAAACTTGTCAGTCCATAAAGGAAGGAAGAAAATAACTCTATCAAACAAAAGTTACATCTTAATCCAACGTTGTTGTGAAGCTATAACCAGACATCTTTGCCAGTCTTCTTTGCTTCATAATCCCTCTAACTTCTTCAACTTCTTCCCACAAGCCTCTGCTGGCATAGATATTTGACAAAACTACATAAACACCATCATTGTAAGGCTCCAATTCTTTCATATGTTTAGCCACCCATTTCCCCATCTTCACATTCCCATATTTCTCACATGCACCCATTAAACTCCCCCATATTACTGTATTTGGTTTCATTGGCATCCCTTCCACCATTTCTCTGGCCTCGTGAAACAACCCAGCTCGCCCAAGCAAATCCACCATACACCCATAATGCTGCAATTTGGGCACTAATCCATATACATTCTTCATCATTTCAAGGTAGTATTTTCCCTTTTCCACATCCCCTCCATGAACACATGCACTCAACACACCAACGAAAGTTATACTGTTAGGCCTTACTCCCGACTCTCTCATGCGGTTGAAAAACTCAAGGGCCTCATTGAAATACCCATGCATTGCATATCCCACAATCATGGATGTCCAAGATGATACATTTTTCTCTTCCATTCTCCAAAACACCCTATATGCTAAATCCATCTGGCCACATTTTCCATACATGTCTATAAGTGAATTCAACATCAAAGTATCTGATTTTGAATATGATTTAGCGTGTAAAACACACTTATGCAATTGCAAGGCCAAATTCAAGTCTCCGAGTCGCCCACAAGCAGAAGTAACACTCACCATAGTCACCTCATTCGGCTGGAACCCACATTTCCTTAGCTCCATAAACATGATTATTGCTTCTTCAGCACACCCACCTTGTGCCAAACCTCCAATAATCGCATTCCAAGATCCCAACTTTCTGTCAGTGTTTTGATCGAACACCTTACGTGCATTCCCAAATTCCGCAGCTTTTGAGTACAAACTAATGAAGCCACTCTCGCAATACTCGTGTGACTCTAGCCCAACCCTCACAGCAACCGAATGAAGCTGCCGGCCGATCCTAACATCGAGAATTTGACAGACCGCCTTCAAAACAATAGGAAGAGTGTATGAATCGGGCAATACCCTGGCTCGCAACATTGCAATGTACAACCATATTGCCTTCCTAGGAGCTTCTAGCCTAGTGTAAGCTCTTATAAGGTTGTTCCAATTAACTGAAACTGGGTATAGTTCTAGCTTGTGGGTTCGAATTATGCGTGCATGAATTTGATTAAGTTCTGTTAAGTTGCAACATTTTGACAATCGGGTTAATATATTTTCTACAGGGTATTGGATCGAATCAAGCGGTGTTGAAATAATTTGAGATTGACTGGAGTATAAAGGATCATTTGCAGTAGAAATGTGATTGAGGTAGTGAAAAATTGATAGATGCTTAGATCCTTCAGTTTTGTAGAACCCAAGGAGGGGACGGTGGAGGGAGATCATAGCTTTGCGACTACAAAAACTCTATGCGAAAGGCTTCACGTACTAACATAAGGTGCTAAATTTTTACTCCGTCATATTTTCACACAAAAGTATTAAATAGAACTAATTAATGCGTATGAGAACTATTATTTGTTGAGGTTCTTAATTTTTATTAATTTCAAAAATGAATTATTTTACATAAATAGAATGTTTATTTAAATACAATATTAAACAAATCTAATATGCAAATCAAAATAACATATATTTAAGAGCCGGAGGTGAGATTGGAATTTTAAATTACCCCTCCCACTATATGATCAACGGTTTATTGATCCTACATAGACCGGTTGATCAGTGCCTTACTATCGGACGAGTTAGTTTCGTTTAATTCGAGTTATTATTCGTTTTAGGGTTCCGAAAAAACATTTTAAAAATATATATATAACTTGTAAGTGATAAAATATGAATTTTCAATTGTTAAAATACATGAGACCTGTGAATGTCTTTATTATTTTATTATATTCTTGTTTTTATCCAATCTTCAAACTTTTCGATTTTAACAATAAACAATTTATTAGAAATTTTAATTAGTTTATTATCATCGAAATGACGAGATGAGATAATCTGACACAATTTTTTAATAATTTTTTTTATAATGACAAATAACCAAGTTAAGCAAAAACGAGTTTTGAAAAGTACAAGTAAGTCTTTACAAATATGTCAATTTATAAAAAAAATTCCACTCCTCTTATACTTTTGAATTGATTTCATTGATAAAAACATAAATAATCTAAAATAGTTCAATATATCATGCATTAACATAATAGATATAGACTTTTCTTTATTTTCTTATAAAAAAAACATAACAGATATATAGCAGAAGATTATATTGTCTCTCCATATAGAATGAGTTGACTAAATAAAACTTACATGTGAGAACTTCAATCAGCTCCGTTTCTCAGTCTTCACACAATCTCGTTGGATTCGCGAGTATAAGAGAACAATTCCAAGGTTAGGGACTCGAAGAGGTCCTATTTACTTGAAATTTTATCTATTTGTGTTAATTTTATCTTATATTTATACATATAAATTATGTTCATGGAACTCGGCATAATGTTGTTCCCTCTGTGGCCGGAACATTGCTAAACATAGATTTCTTATCTATTTGTCAGACGCATAAAAATACTGTTAAGTGAATGCAATATATTGATCAGTGATTCACCGGCCACTACATCGATAAAGAATCTCTCCAAAAGATGCTTTTTGATCAGTGATTCACCGGCCACTACATCCAGGGATCCCACCTTATTCTCAAACCTGGTGGCTCGGTTGATTGGCACTCCTGTAGGCTCATCTTGCATACTAATTCTGGGGGTCCCAGGTCCTGCATCCACCAAGAACATTTCTTCCCTTAAGCGTAAAACTTCAGATTGTAAGGCGTTTCCACTACATAAGAAAAAACTTGAATTAGATCTTGGAAATGATCGACTCAAATAGATGCTCATCATAAGCTTTTTTTTTCCTCCTCTTCCTATTGATCAGAAGCATCCAGCAGCGCCACGCCAGTAGAAAGAGTTAAGCTACTAAGCTAAGCTGCTGTTGGGGAACTCGGTAGAAGCGATTTGCCGCTTCCGCCTCTCTAGGCTTCACATCCCCCCTATATAGAATGAAAGATGAGTCTTCTCCCCTCCACTTTCTTTAAGAAATCCGAAGGGAATTGATAATTCCGAAGGATTACCCTTTTGTTTGAGCAGGGGGCTCCGAGTCCTGTGTTGACAAAGATCAGATAGGATCCTGCTGTGATCCTCGATCTCGTCCTGAATATTGATCAACCTTCTATCGATATTCAGGAATTGCCCACGCGACCCTCATCCATTAGTGCATCCATTAAGTAAGAAATGCTTTATTCAGAACCTCGTAAATCAAAGCTTTACTAGACTAGATAGGGGGCAAAGAGGAGCTGTGAAATCAATCCCTCTTTTTCCTGTGACTAGTAGGGCTAATGAACGACCCTTTGATCTATGTCGTTCCCAGTTCAGCCAGGTTTGATTAGAAATGCTCAAATGAGTGGAGCGAAGGGCTTTAGAGGGAAAAGGGGGTGGGGGCGAGCTTTAATTGAAGTAGGGAGTCAATTAACAACGAGGCTGTAGTTTACTAATAAGGACTATTGCGACTAATCTAGCTACCCCGAAGAGAAGGAAGGCCACAAACAAGATTGATTCGATATCCAAAAAATTAGAGCTATTAGCTTAGCTGGAGGTTTGCTTGACCCGCTGACTTGGAACTATTTAAACACGACCTTTCCTGGGGAGTCTCGCCCTGAAAAAGAAGGTTCCAATGAATCCGAGGAAAAGAGCATCTTATGGCCATGACCAGCTAAAGATCACTGCCATCTCACGAATTGGATTCGAACCAATATCGACGCTACTTTCCCTTTAGTAGACCGTGAGGGGGTCTGTCGTCCTCCTCATTATAGTCCTCCTAAAATCAATAGCATTTCGTCGGAATACATCCTGTCTTTTCACCTTAGTAGTCCTATGCATAGTCAGTACTATAGCCCCAATCATGGCTACTAATAAAATAAGACTAGGAACCAAAAACCAGACGGAATAGTAGGTATAAAGTAAATTGCCCAATGTTTCCAAATTAGTCCAACTTCGTACCTTTCCGGCATAAACCGTATATCTCAGAGAGGTCGTATTTCTTTGGGTTGGTAGTAATGGAATGGTTTCATTATCTAAAATGAAGAACATTTCCCACCAAAAGATCAGTCCAATAATACCACTCACTGGTAAATAGCGCAATACTTCTTCGTGAATCTCCGCTATTTGAATATGGAACATCATAACAACGAATAGGAATGAAACGGCTATAGCTCCTATATGAACTACTGGGAAGATCATAGCGGAGAAGTCGAGACCTAACAAAAGAAGTAAACCCGAAGTGTCGCGAAAGACTGGGATGGGAAACAAAACGGAATGTACCGGATTTTTAGCACGTACAACCATCAAACCAGAGACCAAAGCAGGGCTCGACAAAACAGAAAGTATCATGGTACGTCGTCCTTCCCTGAAATGGAACTTTCATGCTGGAGCAAGAACTAGCATGAAAGTCGATCTATTACGACCAGCGCGGTTGTTCGTATTTCATTTTCTTCTTCCAAGCCCTTCTTAGAAAGCACTCACTGAGTTACTTACGGAATCTCTCTCGACGCCGAGAATTTTTTATGTGTCTAGGTCGATCAGAGGTTCGGCTTGCTTCTCCCCCATCTTTTAGCGTTCTGGGCCCCTGAAAAAAGAAAGAAACCCGAAATCAAAAAGAAAGAAGAGAAATTGGGCCATGTTTGCCGAGAGAGGCCGCCTTCTCTCAGGCCAGCAGTCTTCTACTTCTAGTCGACTGCTCTATGACGGGCTTCCCTGTTTCCTGGGCTTTGCTCGCTCGTCTACGCGCCGACCCAGCAAGTAATAATTGAAAAACGATGTTTCCTTGCCTGCATTAAGATTTGAAACTTGTCGTCAAAAAAAGGCAATCAATCAGAATCAAGAAACAAAAATGGAAATAGTGAATCAAGACCTAGATGGGTCCCTATCTTTATCTCTATCCACGGAGATACCTATCTATATGGATAGAAATCTATCTATGAATCGATCTAGACTATCCTCTATCCGGATAGATATGTCCCTATGAGCGACTACGCCGATCTTTATATGTTTTGGCCACGTCCGTTTCCGCTCCGAAGAGGAAGGTTTGGATCTTTCAATCTTATGTCGTGAGGGATGTGACCTATGTTAGGTCCATAAGATACCACAGCTTTTGGTGTTCTATGATTCACCTCCGAATAATGAGTGGGTAGTTCGATCCTTTTGATTCTTCTCTTCATAGTAAACCGATGGGGGGATGCGGAGCAATAGGTCGAATTACTATATAAAGAATAGTTGTCAACTATAGGACTTATTGTTCGAGTAGGAAGATTTCGGTTTTTCTCGTTCTTTCTCTTCGATAAGAATAGGGATTTAAAATGATACAAATTCCTCTTCATTCTGTTGTGCTCAGCGAAGGAACTGCCTAAGCATACTTTTTCGGATCCAAACTTCTTTGTTCTTTCTAAGTCTTCTTCTTGCATAGAAGAACGCAACTGTTGCAAAAACCGAGATTTAAGTAGTAGGCGGCATCCCCTCTTAGTTTTGAGTAGGTGGAACCATTCTGTTTTGGTTCTTCTCCACATTCTTACCGGCAGGAATTTGCCTATGATTTTTTCCACTGATATTTCGATATAGAAAGATCTCCTTATTTCTTCACCGCGGATTCTCGCGTCATTTTCTTGAAAAGATATTAGATCACCGTGGGACACTTTCACATGAGTAATGCTTACCATTCCATTATTCACACAAACCCTTCGATGACTTATCGGCTGCCTTGCTTGAGGAATAGTTTCACGAAAATGGAGACGAACCGGAATAACGTCCGATCTTGTTTCTGGATTGAGTGGAAAAGGTATATATGAAGTTCGTTCTCTTCCTCTGTGCATCTTTGTGATGGGTAAATTTCCATGAAAAAGGGGCAACTTTCGTGTAGTTTGTGATTGGATGTAACTGTTAAGATTTTCTCTAGGATAAATCTTTCTCTTAATAGATCTCCTCTTGTTCCTCAATCTTCGGAGAATGCGGCGTTGTATTATTGTAAGTTCTCTGCTCCGAACATTTCCTGAAAGTAGACGACAAGTTTTAAATCTTAATCTAGTCACGGCATATCTCGTTGAATCATTCTTTTTCGCCACATCGCGTATAACGGGAATCGAACCCCCTCTTCTGCTGGCGGGCGGATGGAGAATGTCCTACTTCGATCCAGCAACTTGTTAGGAGTAGGTTTTGACTTGCCCCTTTCTCTAATAATAAGGTAAGCTTCCACCTTCCTTCAGCTGGTGCGCAGGAGCGCACTTCCGTTTTCCCCTTACTAGTCAAGGGGGGTGTAATGAATAGAGATCTCCCGCCAGAAGTCTTCTCTTCCTATCACTTCACTTCGTTCAAGAGATCTGATCTCATCGGACCTCACCGGGCCGGGCGAAGGCGAAGGAAGGCATGGGTGGTCCGGGAACAGCAACGGGAGAGGGCTCGTAGCCCCCCTCTCCCTCTTCCCCACGCCTATTTGTTCCCCGGGCCCCGGAGAGATGCGGAACTTTTTTTTTTTTTTTAAGATGAATAGATAGGGCCATGATACATTCCGGAATATTGTAAAGGTAAATAGACTCTTTTCGTCCCCTTTTCGATGCCTGCCTGAGGACCTATGTGAATGTTTTGGAATGGGGATGTTCGCCTTTTGTAACAAGTAGACCCACGATACAGACTCATAGATGTTCCTACTCTTACCCGTAAGTAAGATCTATTCATAGTTGGTCAGTCCCCCACGGCGCGGCTTCTCGCTTTTTATGAATGTGTCTCCCCCTCTGCTTATGTGAGTTTGGCCCGCCTTTCACTCTGCTTGCTTCTGACTCCCTATGAGCCGTTTTACGACCTTACTTTTTCGGGGGGTCGGCGGGACATGGGAGCCTCAGCTCATGCATCGGTTTACCGAAATCACCTCCGCTATCCCACTTCCTTCTATTCAAAAAGGCGAGCAGCCCTTAAACAAGAAGGCCCTAAGGGGGCTTTATATATTACATAAGCCCTAAAGCCCCGAAAGCCGAACTCAGCAACTTGTTAGGAGTAGGAGCTCATTCGGACGGAATCGAATGATTACGAGATAGACAATGAGACAAAGCCAAGAGGGGAGTTAGACAATTCACTTTGAGTACAGGCTGGTAGGAATTCCTCAGGGCGTATTACAGTTTTTCACCGAGGGGGCTACTACGCTCACCGCGCACTTGCATCACCACCTGAGCTTCGCTACCGCTTCGCCCAGCTCCTACGCCTACCACGAACTTGAATCATCACGTGGCTGCTAAAGCAAGCTAAGCTTCACACGGCCCTGAGGAAGCCAAAAGACCCTCTCCTCTCACGGCCGAAGGCTCCGCAACACGTTGGAGAGCTTTTAGATCCCGCCCTAAAACGCCCATTCTCCTAGAGTTCCGAAGTGATCCTCATTCTCACCGCAGCCTTCTTAAGCCGAAAGAAAGCCGGGCAAGAATCGAATTTTTTGGTAGTACGAAGGGGGAGCAGAATCGTATCTGGCAGTGGTTCTTCGGATCGATCACAGATTCTCGGCCCCGTCGTTTGGCAGTTGACCTCTCTTGTTTCCATCCCCCCGTGAGAGGGTAGAGAGCAAAACCAACCCAGCAAACCACTAAACCTATGCCCCTATTAGTAAAGCATGTATACTTCTTGCAAGGCTTGCTGAGCTTCTTCATGTGACAGACATCGCAAAAGTAGTCCGTCGAACGATCGCCGATAGAGGGCTTCGTTCCTGTATACGATTTTTGAACCCTGATGGGTTTCGCAGTCGACCATTTGATAGCCCTGTTCCTAAATATACAGAACTAATAGGGCTTCGATGAGCCCTAGATGTAAAGGGGCGTAAGCACTTCTAAGCAATTAGAAGAGCGCGGAATTGGACCTCCCTCAAATGGATGGATCTGGGATTGATTGTGGAACCGAGCAGAGAGAACCCGGGGCGGGCAGGAAGATACGCTAGGCGGAGTAGTCGCTCTGGAGCAGGTTCTTCGACTGGATCAATGCATGTATGAATCCTAAAAAAATCCCGAAGGTCTAGTCTAGAAAGATTTTGTTGGGTTAGCTTTTTGGTAGGAAAGGCGGTCACAGGAAGAAATGCCCTACCAATGAATAGATTAGTCTACTAACGTCAACAATCTCTTTCTTCATATACGATACCGTCCGGTTTGATATCCGAATAGATATGACACAAGAAAGATAGATATTCCCATGGTAGGAATAGGACAGTTGCACTAAGGAAGAGAGCTAGGGATTTGAGAAAGGTGATAGGACAGGGTTCAAAACCTGCCTTAGTCTCAAATAGGGCGCAAGCTAGGGACATTACTCTACTATATGAATGAGACTTCATCCTTATCACAAGCGATACCTCAAATTCCAAAAATGCTCCTATAGTCCCGAGCTTGGTAAATAACGCCGTGGGAAATCAAAACTTTATTCCGGCCTTGTTGTGATAGGCGGGAGTCACTCTTGCGTTCTCTCTCTTGTCGGTAAGTATATCTGTCGTGGTATTGCTGTCGTGCCGTGCCAGTAGTGTTTGTGAATTAGTAGTTTTGAGGGGGGAGTGCAAAAAGGTAAAAAAAGACCGTAGCCAAAAGCAAGGGATTCCCGGGGCCCGAACGAGAGCGGAGGCGGCAGGGCAGGTATTCTCACCTAAGAAAGAAACGAGAACAGGCAGGGAGGTAAGAGCGAGTAAGACTAGGTTATAGCAACACAACAGAGGTTAAACAGCTCTTACCGGAGGAAGAGGTTTCGGGTCACCCGTCCCCTTGACCCAGACACGAACTAATCCTTCTCTCTCTCGAATGTATGCCCGGTTTTCGTCGAATCTTTTTGTCGAAAACAAACCGGAATTCCGTCTTGACATGATGAATAGTGGTGCCCACCTGCAGAGCGTAGTCCTCCCTGCAGCCTTGAAGTAGACTATTTCTCGAGTGTGATCCTATCCCCAAAGCCTTTTTGCAAAAGGAGTAGGTAGCGAGATAGATGACTCAAAGTGGATTAAAAAAGCGGATGATCTTTGCCCCTTACTAGTAATAGTCAAGGGAAAAGCCCTTTCTATGTTATTAGTAAAGCCTAAATGCCCTGCAAAGGAACTCAAGTTTCGCCTTTTGGCAACCTTACTAATATAAAGAAAGGGGAAAGATGCGCTCAATCCGTTGTCCAACTTAGGAGTAGGGGCTCTAGAGCCTTTTCCGCAGGCTGCTATGCTAGTTGCAGCCCGCTAGCGCTTTACCAATAACATAGAAAGTCAAGGGGACTCTATCCAGATCTAAAGAATCCACCAAAGAGCCTTCTTCTAACTAGGAGAGTCGGCAAGCTACCGGAAGCGAAGCTTCTGGCTCCCCCTTTGAATTTCCAATTCCTCCTTTTCGTTCTACTTAGGTGGAGCAATCCGAACTCTCGACAGAATATAAAAGAGGTTTTGATTCCTGTGTAGACACCTCAACGAACTCATGTGGACACTCCTCAGCCCGAGGACAATCTCTCAAATACACATGTTGATGTTGACCCGTTTTTCTTTTCTTTGCTGATTCCTCTCAATGAAATTTGCCATGTTGCACTAAGTTACTTACGGATGTATGCATGCAGTCCGGGAACACTTTGGGGTGAACACCCATCCGAACAAGTAGGGTCAATAGTTCAGCATTTAGGCCGTAACATTTAGCAACAAAAAAATCTTTAACCCAACAAGTGCTCTCCGAACCAAGCTAGATAGTCTCCTATCACTAGGCTCACCAACCAACCTGGACTTTTTTTTTTTTTATTCCTACCGGATATCAAAACCATAAGGATTGTTTCCAGCCATGAGTTCCCATATGACATAAGCGCTCTTGGGTGGGCTGGGCCATTCCATAAAATCTTTGAGAAGGGGCCCAATCTCGTATTGGATGGTCGGCGTGGCGATAGGCTTCGCTTCTACGACTGCCTTCCCAGCCGTTGCAAACACTGAACGAGAACGGTAAGGGGCGCACAAAAAATGTCGTTGCGCGGGGATGCGATTCGAAAAGCTGGGGCAAACAAAGCCGTCCGGCCTTACCGGATTAGGAATGCGAAGGCCTTTCCTTCGAAAGGAGACCCGGGAAAGAAAGAGCTATGCTATTGACCGACCCTTTCGTAGTGACTTCGAATCAATAGGCCTCTCTTTTTTATCATTTTGTTTGAGGCGGGCCAAATAGAGAATGAAATGCAGAAATAGGGGAAGGGTTCCAAACCTTTTTTTTGGTTTAAGGGCTGCTCGCCCTACCGAAGTACCAAAGGCTTTCGAGGCTTACACCTCCCTATTACACGACCTAAAAAAAGGCTTTCAGTAGCGCCCTTAGAATCTAAGCCTTTTGAAGCGCCAGTAGTTGTAGCTGTGGGTAGGGCTTTCGTTCTTATCGATCCGGGTTCCGATCTATATGACCTCCGGGCGGTACAAAGTACACCTCTTCCGTAGAGGCAGGTAGTAACCTAACCTTTTAAAGTCTGTTCCAGGGGGGAGCCCTCTTATCTATCAATGGAAAGATCTCCGTGCGTGGCGTGATAAGGAATCCTAGAAAAGATCGATGGAGACTCCCTCCACGGTCCCACGAAGATCTCTACGTACTTGTCCAGTCCAGGACAACTGAGATCTTCCGGTCTGCGTGCGCGGGAGCAGCTGCTCAAACAAAGAAGAGTCAGGGCCGGTCTGAATTCAGGCCCGGCCCGCCCGTCTGCTGCTAGGTCCGGGAATGGCACCAGGCGAGGGCGCCGCTATGCCCCGCTGCTCTGCTGCGGCCGGTCCCCGGACTATGCAAAAGAATCGAGGCCGGGGGGGTCTCGTCCATAGTGGTTCCCCCCCGCCTTTGGTGATTGACCAAACAAATAGGCCTATATCTATGCCCCTTAATGAATCGAATGGTCCTTCGACCTTCTTTGATTCCGATGGCCGGCATAGATCTCATGAGACCCGCCCACTATTACTACGAAAAAAGCCCTGCCCTTTTCCTTCGCTACTAGGAGAGTCAGCAACTTCTATTAGCGCCGGACCTTGAGTCGAATTGATCGTGTCATGTGCAACGTCCATCAATGATGGTTCATTAATGTCCATTGATTTAGACTCCTTCCCCCTTCCCAACTACGAATAAGATCGAGAGGAGCCCGAAAGCCCCCAAACCAAGAACGGAAACGGAAGCCTTTCGATTCACTCCCCATTCTCTCTTAAATAAAGCTCGCCCTCGAGCCCTGGGCAGGTCGGCCGGGTCTTTCCCTGTTGTTCTGTTCCCGCCACGAGAAAGACGCACGGAAGAGGTATGCCCGTGGCGGAGGATCCGTTGAGAGTTTCTGTTGTCTCGGTAGGGAACTGTACGATCTTTTCCCCTATTGTTTGATCCAATATTGACGGGGACGAGCCCCGACTTCCATAGGTCCTTGCTTTTAATAAAGCGGAGCGGGGCCAATTTCTCGTACTTGCTCAGTGTGCCCCCCTTTCGTCGAGTGCCCCGCCCGGTTCACTGGGCTGTTGGCCTACCAAGCACTTGCCCGCTGCTCTGCCGCCCGCTTGGCGGGCGGAGCGCTCGTTATCCTTACTGTTCTTTCTGCTGGGGCCCCCTCCCATTGCTCTAGGCATAAGCTATGGCAGCTCCAGCTCGCAACCACAGGGGCCCGCCCTGCGAGGCCAGAGTGGGCTCAGCGGTCAGCCCCCATTCGAATTACGTTAGGGGGTCTTTCGCTTTTGCCAGATCTAGAGAGATACTACGAGTCCTCCGTCCCAGATTCCATCGCCGCGGCCATCTGGTTCACCGGTACTACCAAAAAGTCTCATGCTTACGTTACTGTTACTGATGGTTTGATTCTCTTGGACCACGAAGACCCCGGTCGTGCTTCTGGTTTCCATTCCCATCATCATATTGATGATAAATCTCCTCGTGCTCTGCCATAAGAACTTGGAGTCCGTATCATGGTGAAGGTAAGGTAACGCTGTGATTCTTGCTCAAAAAACAGACCGAACGCGTTCGAGTTATTGGCTCGTCCGACCCGGCAGCATTCATGAGTCGCTCGTTCAACTGTCCCTCGGAGACACGGTCGAGAAGTACCATGCATGGTTGCCCCCCGTCCTTTCTTTCTCTCGGTCCCACCCAGCAAGATACGGCTCAGCCAAAAAACGTGAGCGCCCCTGCACGAGCCTTATTTTTTTAGTAAAGTCAAGCTTTGGCTCCCTAAAGACTAAAGAAATGGATAAAAAAAAGGGGGGACTTCTGCAACGGGCTATGCCACCCAAACCAACTGAGGGAAGTCGCATCCGTCCCATCGCAAGCACCTACAATGTCATGATCACATGGGTGTACCCTTTTTTTCTTTGGTAGTTCAACGGACGGTCGCCCCTCCAACAAAAAAAGGTATAAATATGGAAACTTCTCTGCCATTTGGATCGGAGAATTTATGGAGGAAATCGGGTTTCAAATTTCCAGAAACCGCACGATTATATAGCCAAAGGGAATACGCCGCGCCTAAAATCATCCCAAGCGCTGCTAATGTGGCTACTAAGCTATTTCTTTGGAAAGCTCCTACTGAGATGGGAAATTCCCCGATAAAGCTGCTCGTACCAGGTGAACTCATATTGGCCAAAGTGGAAGAGAAGAAAATGGTAGAGAGATTCGGCATGGTGCTCACTGAACCTCCGTAATATCTAACAAGTCGAGTCTTATGTCGGTCATATAGAACACCAACACATAGAAAAAGGGCTGAAGAAACCAGTCCATGACTTGACATCGGTGGAATGCTACCTCCAATTCCCTGTATGTTCGATAGAGCCAAAAATTCCCGTACGCCGATTACCCCCCGAACCGTACAAGATAGTTACCGCCTATCATACGGCTTTCTAACTTCACTTCTTTTTCTGGTCGTTCCGCTCTGTCGATCGATGGTAGTATAAGAGATCTGTAACCCCCCGAAATTTTTTACATAATGGTTCCTGCTTCCTACCCATAGTTAGCATGTATCTCCCCGGGTCATACTTGAGTATCACATCGTAGACCCCCACCCCAACTCTATCTTCCTTATCAGTGAACCGGAACATAGTGCATAGGTACTCTTCAATGCAGCGGGGACGAGACGACGTGACATACTATGATCACATACAGAAGTGCTGCCCTTCGGCTCGGCAATATGGAACCTCTCAACAGCTCCCGTTCTTTTATGAGGTCCTATCGGGATAGGTAGGCCCAAGCCTTTCCCCTCCCTCCAAAAGACCCTATTTCTCTTTCCCCCTCGAGAAAGAGAAAGAAGAAAAGAAAGGATTGATTCTCTTCTTTCATGTGAACGGCCCTATCTTGTATCGAAAGGTTTTTCGTGCTATACACCACGTTGAGAAAGACCAACCTCCTATGTAAGGTACCCTTTTTGTACCTCGAAAGGGGGTCCTCCTTATGATGCTACGGACGGCTGTCCGAAGTGCAAGGGGTAAACTCGGACTCGGATAGGATAGGATTGTGCGTGCCGGGCCCTTCGGGTGTCATATTTTGGCCGAGTTTACCGTACCTCCGGCCCTTATGTTACGCGACCGTAATATTTTGTTACGTTCCACCGCTGTTACGCCAGAAATGAAAGGTTCCACACGAGCTCCCGTTCTGCGGCGTGGTGGCAGGACCGATAGGGGATTGGCTCCGGGTGTAGATAGGGTAAAATCTGCAGGGGTCATGCAAATACATAGGCCCCTTCCCTTCTCTTTTGGATGAATGGGGTGGTTTAGATTAGAAGGCGCTTTCCGATCTACGGTCCCTCGGAGCGAAGGGTTAGGCAGGTAGTATGGGCCCTCTGACTTCCAGCTATGTGCTGTGCGGCCCCCGCGAAGCGAATGAAGGGAAGCTCGAAGTCGGGTGAGCTTACGCTTACTCTCAGCCTCTTTGATTGGTAGGCGGGCGGGCTAAGCCCCCTACTTAAGATTCCATTCATAAGGGTAATGAAATGTTGTCGTGACGCTTTGGTTAGGCCGACTACTATACTATAGGCTACTTCTAGCTTCTATAGTGGCCCTTCCACTTTTGTGTAGTTGTAGTTTGTATTGGTACTGAATGAACATATCAAACAAAGGCGAGCAGTATAAGCCCTTCTCCGGCCTGGGGAAAGCAGCGAACTCTAGAAGCTAGGACGTTGTTCCCCTTTGTGGACACGAACACTATTCCGTTCTCAGCGGAAACCCGCCTTAGAGATTGAACGTCGACTTATCTTATTGCCGTTCAATCTAAGACAGCGCTGATAGCTTGTAGTGAACAGCCCCCTTATGAAACCAACCGAAAGCAGCCTTTGGTACTTAAGTAGTTAAGGTTTTGAACCCTTGCAACTATGATAGAAAGCCGTTTGCTTGTTGCCAAACCCTTCGCCTTTCTTTTGAATCAAAGTAGGTCGCGACTGTTGTATTTTAGTCGGTCGGGGGAAGCTACCGCTTCTACGACAGCTCCGCTTCCTCGTCTTGCTTCTGGCAAAGCGAAAGATCTGATCCAACAGAAATCCCGCATATTGAGCGCAGCTGATATGCGGCTACGGCTAGGCGATCATATCATGCCATAAAAAACTTTTATATGTATAGAGTGATCCCCTAGATATACAGATAGAATAGATGTTCATGGATAGACTCCATTGATTCTGAGTTTTGGGGCTGAAAAAGCTCGTCGATCCAAATGAATCATTCTTCTGGTCTCTCTTCGCCCCCGCCCCGAAACTGACCCACAGCACAGCGCCCATTCGCTTCGCGCGCGGGAAGGCAACGAAGTTCAGTTCATGAGACCGCAGCGGAGTGGAGCAGCCGCGACACGAAGTTCCTTACCGCTCCGTGGGCTGGATCTCGCTGGTGCCACCTAAACAGTAGGTAGGCGGCGGATGTGTGACGTTTGGAGTTGTCGTTCGTGCACCTGTCCCCAATGGAAGAATGAGTGATCCGTTCCCCTGCAGATCATGGCCTTACCACTCGGTCCCCGATGGCCAGCGGGGGATTCGGTATAGCAGCTCACGTTCGTTTGCGCTGCGCGTTCCCGCTGGACTGGACACGTGTTAGCTGTAGGAAGTATGGTTCCGAAAGTGACTTCGGTTCGCCAGTTCAGGCTCAACTCCTCGCTTTACGTTAGCGGACCTACAGGTCGGGCCGGGGCTCCGCGCTCTTTCTTTCTGTGTGGGACGATGCCGGGGAGAGAAGGGAATGCGTCGAGGCGGCGAACAACAAGACAACTACATTTTGGCTTTTCCTTCCATGAGATGAGCCCAGTGCATTGGACCGATGGATAAGAGAACTGAGCTGGCCCAAAAAGCGCTTGGGCGCTCTACGTACGATGTAGACTCCATCAGATACATATCGATTTCTTTCTGATGGATCAAGAATAGATAGTTGTCTCATCAATAGATAGAAATAGGAGATTTCCCCTTATTATTGATAGATTCCCTCTCTATCCATTCCTACTCTTTCGATCTATCAGAACAGATCAGGCTATCTATCAATCGATTTGAAAATAGCACGTTCATATCGCTTTTCGTTCATTTCCGCCACGCCAACATAGCCGCCATAATAAGAAGCAGGCGAAGCAGCTAGAAGCTAGAGCTTAACGCCCTTGAATTATGAATGAATTGGGAAAGCCAACAGAAAGATTCGATTCTGACTTCGTAGAGCCGGTGCTGCTGTTGCCTGCGCGTAGGGCCGTCCCCCACTCCCGTCCCGGGGCGCTAAGGGGCTTTTGTTTTTGGAACAGACGGCAGTGTTTTGCTGACGCCTCGAATCAAGGTTGCGACATGCTATGTTTTCTCCCCCATTGCTAGTAGGTTGATGGGTCGCACGCCCGGCACACATGTTTTGGCCTTGTGTGTCCATAACTATAAATAGGTGACCTAACGGCCGCCGCCCGACTAAACATACCAATAGTCACCAGATTCATATGGGCTACTGAGGAGTAAGCAATGATCTTCTTAAGATCGATCTGTCTTGAAGTGGTCAAGGAAGTATATATTATAGCAATCGCGCTTGGAGTATAAATGAAAGGAGTGGAACGAAGTGTCGCTTCGGGAAACATGGGTATTGAAAATCTTAAAAACCCGTGGGTTCCCAATTTTGAAGGAATTCCTGCCAAGATGACGGATCCTGCCGTAGGTGCCTCTACATGAGCTTCGGGTAACCAAATATGAACTGGTACCATAGGCACTTTGACGGCGAAAGAGGCGAAAGAAGCAATCCATAGAAAGATTTGGCGCCGCTCACTAAATTCTGTGGTTAATGAGATTTGTAAATCGGTGGTTCCTGTTTGGAGAAGAATCAACAGAATAGCTAATAGCATAAAAACAGATCCAAGTAAAGTATAAAGGAAAAACTGATATGCTGCCTTGATCTTTCTTTGTCTCGAACCCCATACCCCTATAATAATGGTAGAGTAAGGGGTGGCCCCAAAGCGGAATTGACCGGTGGTGGTTGGTCGAAGCTCCAGTAGGTAGCCACTCCCTTCTCAGGGAACCGTACGTGAGACTTCCGCATCATACGGCTCCGTCCCGAGCTTCCGTCGTCGGCCCTTGTCATTAGACCACTTTCTATGCATGTATTTTCAGCCTGGACTCTCGAATCTTTTGCTTCTCGGGTGGTGGCGAACAATGCAGCTTGCGTTGCGGGAGATGCCCGCCCGTAGGGCCCGGCCTGCTTCTCGCCCGAAAGAACCGCTCACTAGCTAGCCGGATTAGTGGGGGCCCTATCTGGAGACATACTGAAAACCATGCCTTTCGAACCGAACGCAACGCCCGTCTTCCAAATCAAAAAGATAAATGGGCTCGTTGGGAAGAAAGATGGAGTGCGGCCTGTAGAGCACATGTAACGCACAGTCGGGTTGCTCACGCAGCGGATCTCTCTGACGATATCTATATCGTCAGAGAAAGAGAGAGAGATGTGAAAGTAATAGCCTGATGTTATGGCCGCCCCCCGACTTACGGCCTTTACGCTACTACTACTGTGATGTGAGCGGTTCAAATTGGTTTGATATTTCCCAATTATCCTGGCCGGAACTTGTACGCAGCACTTGTACGGAGGTGCATGCATAAAGGTTTGGAACTCTTTTCTTATCTGAATCTTAAGGACAGGACCCTACCCTATTCTCGAAACCTCTGCCGAGCTCTACCCTGCCCGCATTTCCTTTTGAGGGGGGGCAAAAAAAATGTCTCCACCTGCTGCCAACAGTCTTTCTTCGGAATTCTACTGAACGGGTCGATCCTCCCCTCCCGTTTGTTTTAGCAACTTATCCTAAGGTCTCCTCGCCAAGAGCTCCCCGGCGACGACAGAGGAACCAACCCGCCTGCTGTGGCGGGGCGGCTTTTTTGTTTCACAATAAGACCTGGACGATTATCCCTACCCTCGGTAGCTTACGAGTTTACGTCCATCCCTGGTCGGGTACAGTTTCCTTTCGATTTCTCCCTTGTAGCCGTTACCCGAATTCGCGCAAGTGTGTCCACACCCCCCAAACTGACTTGACGAGGAATCCATTCTCGCGAACAAACACAACCCCTACACACACCTAGGAGCACCCCTTCCTGCATATCCATACAAGACCCGAGTAGGCGGGTCGAGGTCCTACGAGGTACCCACTACTCGGAGTACCCTCCCAAAAGGAAAAAGATGTGTCTGTCAGGTTCGGTTCTTCTTAGTTGGGTTGGGCGGGTTCGACCAGAAATGCTATGCTTACACACAAGACTACCCCTCTTCCCGAAAGCTTCGCGGGGACTACTTTACGACGACGGACGACCGCCCGTAGGGGGTTTACTGCACAAGGCCCCTGCAGAGGAAAAGCTTTATCCCAGCGAATAGAAGATGCTCAGCTCCGCACAACATAGGGATTGGCACGCTTTCGGGAAGAACATAGAATAGTAGAGGATCCAGCATGCGGAACACGGCGATCATTAGAAATTCACGAATTAGAGATGCTGTAATATACTCTTTCCCATAACTTCTCATACCAGACCAACCCACTGAAATGCAAATAGGGATCAGAAATGTAGTCAATATCACGAAGAATAAAGAGATACCGTCTATACCCAAATAAAAATTGATGTTTTCATAAGGAAGCCATCGAAGGCTTTCCACAAATTGAGATTTGGCCGTAGAAGGATCGAATTGTATCCGAGGAACAGGGGGATACAAAAAAGTAATAAGAGAGGCGCACAGACCAATCAATCGTATCGGTCGTATTCTTGAATTTGGAATGAAAAGAGGAGTAATGCTTCCTAGCACGGGACACAGAATAGGACCACTTAGATCAGAATAGCATTCACAGAAATGTTCTAACATAGAGTAGAATCGAACATTGAAGAGATTAGTTGACAACAGTCAAAAGATGGGCGCCTAATTCCAATACAATAGGGGTCTATCAGTGCAAGTCAGCTGAACACCGTGATTGATGAGTGGGTAGGTGGGTTAGGTGCACCTCTCGCCCAGTGGGAAGTAATGAGGCTAGCCCCCCCCTGAATGAAGAAGTAGTGGGGCCCCTTCTCGCGTATGCGCCTTTATTTAGATTCTTTCTCTTTTTGAATTATTTATCCATTTTTATATTTTCATATCTCTGGCAAAACGCAATTCGTCGATTTCAATCCAAGGTGCACCTTGCCTTTTTTCAGGTAGCTTTGTTACGCCTATTCAGCTAGTGGGGCATTGGTCATAGCCGAAATTCTTCTCAGAATTAATGTAGAAAGGTGAGGCACTTTCCCCGGCATACGGAATATAAATCCAGGATGACGGCTTTCAAAGGACGGGTAAGGGACGGGGAGGGGGAGGCTCTCGAAACCAAACGAGACTAGAAGGAACATGGGAATTAGCACCATTCCAATGATTTATCTCGAAGAGCCAACAAAGGGGCAGCCCTCTCTCTCTATCTCGGTCTCGGTTTAGCATCATATATCGATCTGGAGAAAATTTGGATTGATTGGTTGTAGTGCGGATTAAGGAGCAGCTCCTCCGTGCTGTGGCTGTGGAGGTGGGCCGCCTCCCTTGGTTTTGTTTGGGAAGGATCCCCATTTTTTTTTTACGGACCCGCCGAATCCTGAAAAATGGGTTCTTGGGGAAGCGTGGTAGTGGAGGGTAGGGGCTGTCGCCGCCTGATAGAGGCAGAAGCCGGGGCCACCGGAGCTATCTGCGTCGAGTGTGTCGATTGAAAGAGGGGGGGGACAACTCAAATGCCAGCGCAAAAATAGAAAGAGTCGTGCCGTTCAAAGTGGAATTCTTCTAAGATCCATTGCTCGATTTTGCATGCTCTGCTCCCAAAATGCAGAGAGACTCATCCGGGTTGGTTGGTCCGGAAAGTCATGGGAGAGGCAGGCTAAGTGAAATAAAAAAATATACTGGTGCCACTATAGAATCTTATGAATCACGCACGGCACACTTTTTATATCTCCTCCGTCTACAAGGTGAACAGCTTAGCTTACAGCACAGTGTGTTCGCCACCACACCGGCTGGCTGGTGCATTGGCCTTACCGTAATAGGGCCGAGAGGTATGACCCTTCGATTAGAAGGCCCCATATCTCGTGACACGCGAAGCGTGGCATTTCCTTTTTGAAAGTCCGTATACAAAAGATTCATTCTTTATGAATCAAGTACCATTCAAAGGGTGCATTGCCTCTTTGAGTGAAGAAAAGAAGGGATAAACTCTTGAGCCATGTTCGTCGCCCTAGGCTCACCATTATTTCATTTCATTCTATTGATGGGTTCTAGCTCCAAAGAACATATACATGGAGCTATGTCGACTTACGTACGTCTCGTTGACCAAACGATCAGGTATACCGCGCCACGTATCATCCCCTCTTTCCATAGAGGAGAGATAAAGAAAAAGAAAAGATATAGTGATCGTGCCGTAAGACCTTGTTCGTTTCTACTTGACGTTATTTTCCTCGGTTTTTTTTTTACATTACATAAGGTAGCTTGCTAACTTAGCGCTTGCGCTAAGGATCTAATCAGAGTCAACCTTTTTTTTTGAAAAAAACCTTTCCCTTATTTATTAGCCGGAGTACAAGTGTACTCCTTGATCTTTAGTAAAGGCGGATTCAGCCAAAAAACATTTTTTTTTTAAGTCTCAACGTCCTCGTTGAGAGTCGCTCTGCGAGACGTCCAGTAGTCTCTGACTTGGTCTTCGAATCGTATCAGCCCGTTCCCAGCTTGCCTCGTTCTCAGGTTGGCCCTTCTACTTGACTAAGTAGTATTCCACTCGTGCAGTGGGTGTATGGACTAGCCCATGGTGCGGTCAGCTATGATATATATACTCAACTTCTTCTTTAGTAGGTTCATCTACAACATCTGGTGGTGCCCTCGTGGGCACGTTCCTCTCTGGCTCGGTCTGGTCTAATCGAAGTCAACTGACTCACATGGAATACGGGGTGCGTTTTCACCGAGCTGGTCGCTTGAGTCTATAGGCTACCTCTCCTATCCGCTTCTCTACAAGGTTGACTTTCTTCTTCCTTCAGACCGGGCCAAGCCTTTAGGTTGTTTAAGTAGGTTGGGCTAGGTTTGGTTGATCTTTTTGAGTTATCCCCAAGAAGGGTCGTCGCTCCCTTCATACGCCTTGCTGCTGCATTTCAGTAGGTTTTGGCTAGGTCGTTGCGCTCCTGCCACCTCTTGGCAAAGTAGGCTGATGGGCAAGCCCCCTCCTGTCGCAATAGTGTGGGCGCCAGAGGCTGTTGCCCCGTGGCCAACTCGACGGGGCTGAAGTTCGACGCAGAGCTTTTTGGTTGTTAAGTTATAGCAGCACTGAGCAACATCCAACTCAGTCCTTCTGGTTTGCACTAAAGTGCCTTAAGTAAAGTAGCCCTCGAGGAGTCCGTTTATTCTCTCCGTCTGCGCTTTCAAAAATATACCGACCGTAGGTATCTGACCATCAGATACCGACAGTCGTCTTCTAACATTACCGACCTTAAAATATCAGGTTTTCATAAATTTCACATAACATAAAAAAAAAGCTCTTTTCATCATAAGAAACAACCTGATTTCCGACCTCTTGCATTGCATTACCATAACGAAAAGAAAAAAAAAAAGAAAGATTGCTCTTGTGACTCGGAATGAACCTTTCTCGGTGGAAGAAAGGAATAGCGATGGATTCCTATGAAGCATCCAGGAACAAGAAGATGAAATCGGACGACAAATTATTACGTGGTCCAAGGAAATCAAAGGTCCGCTTCCACGATTTCATCTATATTGAATCTTAATATCAGAATAGCTTATATAGTCATGATTCAATTCATGAATTAGCCCACTATGAGTTTACTGCATTTATTTAAAAATATATATAGAATTTCCATTATTATATATAATAGTATATCATTCGTGTCTCTGTTACAACACGGCGAAACTTAATGGTTCGAATGAAATCCAATGAGCAAAAAGAATCAGCATTTTTAGGCTGTACACCTCATTTTTCTGGGATTGTAGTTCAATCGGTCAGAGCACCGCCCTGTCAAGGCGGAAGCTGCGGGTTCGAGCCCCGTCAGTCCCGACGGATCAAAATCCAATATAAAAAAAACAAAAATGCATCTCTCCATTTTCTGTAAAAAGGGGGACAAATAGCAGAATTTCATTCCCAGCGGGGATCCTCCTTGAGTATTACATACTCAATTTATTCCTACTTGATTAACTCACTTTAAACTATCTAACAGAGTGAGGGAAGGGGGCTACTGGGAGTAGGCCCGAGTGAACTACTATGGGATCCTTTTCTATCAGATAGGAAGGGCTGTTGCACAAAATGTACTTCTAAGTAATTGCCTCATAGATCCTATATCTATATAAAGAAGAAATCATGTAACGAAGAGTATTATTATTTGTATAAAAGGTACTTAGAACTTGGAACGAGCATGAAGAAATTAACGAGACTTCTTTATCTTTTGAGTTGTTCTGCAGGATCGGTCGCTCAAGATCTTTGGTCTCTACCCGGACCCGATGAAAAAAATTGTATCACTTCTTATGGACTCGTTGAGAATGATTCTTATCTAGTTCATGGCCTATTAGAAGTAGAAAGTGCTCTGGTGGGATCCTCACGGACAGAAAAAGATTGCAGTCAGTTT
>JAYMTC010000015.1:0-23954 GCA_036897605.1 Melianthus villosus
CAACATTTTGTACTCAGGGCTCTCATATTGGCGGAAAATAAATTTATTTCGATATTATGATTCCATATTAAGTACTGCTTTTGCTTTTTTACCTTCCTTTTTTCTCTCGAATAAACTGAGTTTCAAATAAATACTTCAGTCTAAGTATTATTTTGCTATGAAAGATAAAACTTACTTTTTCTGCAAAAATATTTTAAAAAAGACTATTGATTCTGGAAGATGTAATGTGATGATCCGTTTATTTTATTTAAACACGAGAATCTTTAAATGAGTTTATTTATTTTGTGTTGGTGAGAAGAGATTATGGGAGGGACTAAATTGGTAAACTTCCAAAATTTGGATAAAACTGGAACTTTTGCAAAAATGAGAGGTTAGTCTTAACCTTGGAGAATTATATTATGGCCCAATAAAATGCTAAGTATAAATAAAAGAGGGCACCTCCCTCTTGCCCTAAACCCTAAAAATCCTTTTCTCTTCTCCTTTCCACACAGACCAGCCTCGAGTTCCCAAAGGCATTTGTTCAAATTTAGCAAAGTCTGGGAAGCCATTCTTCATCTCGCTTCTACTTGAAGTATGAGTTTTTGTTGCATATTTTGACTTAGGACGTTTTTGAGTAATTATTTTTTGGTCTCGGGTTATTGCGATGATGGTTGTGTTGTTGGTTTAAAATGATTTTGGTGAGTTTTGGCTAAAATTGGATGTTTTGTTTGATTAAATCCCATTAGTGGTGGTGAACCGGGGGTTTAAATGAGGTAATTTGATTTGTTGGTACCTATCGAGTTGAGGTTATATAATTAAATTTTTTACTTTTAATTATAAGGAATAAGATGCTGAGTTTGAATGACTACCAGAGAATAAATAAGAATAGTTAAATATGTTCCCTTTAAATAAAAATATTAAAAAGAAAACCATGAATGTCTTGAGAGTCCTTTTAGGACTTGGGAAGTGGTTCCCCTTTGATGAATGATTTGAATAGCTGAAGAGCTGCTCTTGGCTTAAAAAGTGGTACTTCATGCCCGGCCCCTCTTACCGTTGCGAATGTTAGTCCTTCGTATACTTCTGTCCATCCTCCCACCTACACAAAACCCATTTCCTTATTTTCATACCATCAACACCACATAATCTACTTGCCTAGCGTAGGTAGTTGTTTGACATTATGTGCTCGTTTGATATTATATTCGTTCGGCATTATGTTTGAACATGTATTTTCTGTTTGAGATTCTCATTTTTCGTTTAAAAAATGAAGTTTCAATACAAAATCACCATACTCAAATACAATGTCAAACAAACACATTGCGTTTAAATTTAAAAGTGATTCTGTATTGAGATTTCATTTTTTTTTTGGTTTAAAAAATAGAAGAAACTCTTTATTCAAATATGTTTGTTTGACATTGTGTTTGAGTAACGCGATTATGCGTTGAAATTCTATTTTTAGATAAAAAAAAATAAGAATGTCAAAGCAGGATTACTTCTTTAAACACAATGTCAGACAATCATTATATTAAAAATTGAGATCGAGTTTTCTAATCTTCACTATTTAGTTTGTTTTCTATTCTCAGTTTCGACTAGGATATTTAAGAGAATGAAAGGATTTAGAACTGACCTGTTTCTTAACGTACCAAGGATACCATGGTGTCCGGGTTGTCAATTTGAGCTGTGCTAGAGAGTACCTAGTGGCAGTAACAGGCACCACTGAGTCTACATCGCCACTACAAATGAATTATATAGATACATTAATTACTCTTAGTAAATACATATCAAATTTAACAAAGGTTTAAAATAGTTCCCAACCTGAAAACCCAAACTCTCAACCCAGCAGCTAGCATTTGCCTGTAAATGGGAAGGATGGATGCATCTGTGTCGTTCCAGTTCCGATTTAAAGTTTCACTGTATTAACAAAATATAATTGCAGTTAAGTATTATGCTATGCCGGGTTGTTCTACCAATCCAAAAGACTAATGTAAGTCACCTGCAGGCAGTCCATTTATAAGGAATTCTTGTTATATTAGCATGTAATGCTTTCTGCACATCTGGCCTGTTGTAGTAAATCTCCGCATACTTCTCCGTGCAAGGATCGTAGCCATTGAGTGGCCTGAAAATCTGATGATATACCAGTACATAAAATTACTCCTAAAGAATGTAACTATTTCCGATATGCAGTTGTAACATCTGACCAGGCGGATCATATTACCGAACCGGAATAGACACTGGTCTGTTATCTCATTCTACCGAGCCATGGACCGAATTAGACACTGGTCCGTTATCTCATTATACTCAGCCATGGTCCAATGCCCAATTCTATTGTCCCAAGATCACCAAAGGTCTTATTTGATTCACCACAGACGCATCTAAAAGTCATGACAAGTTGGTAATCTTGGTACTAGAATTAAAGTTTTATATATTATAAACAATATCCACATTTTTCCGATGAAGGACTGAGGAATTACAATCTCCTCCATTTAAATACATAACGTCCTTATCGTGTCCAAATCGAATTTAGAATCGTTTCTCTGGGCTTGGGAGACTCTAGAGGCGACTCCCATGTTCTTGACACGACACTTAATTCCCGCACTTAAACCCAACTAACCCTATGATACCATTTTCACAACTTAACACAACACCTCTAACCATCTCACAGACCCTCCTTAACCCACCACAGATCTACCTAAAAATCATGACAAGTCGGTAGAATGGGATGCCGAGCCAAGATTCGATTCGACTCAGGAATATAGTCCGCCGGGTCGGATCGTTACAGTAGTAATAGAAAGTACTATTATTATTATTATGTATGACATACCTTATGGGGTCTGTGAGGCAATTGCATAGTTTGATGGGTGGCTGTGGCACCTGATTTATTGCAACGCGGCCCATATATGTTGTACTGATCAATGTTACCGAATTCTTGATCCATGGCGTAAGAGTACAAGGATTCACATTCATCGGATTCCTTGTGCCTGCTGAAATCACAGGTGTTGATGAGCTGCTTATATGTTTTATCAGATATCATAGCATGGCTCCACCAGTATGTCACTGTTCCAAGATTGTCATAATAGTTGTCTGTAACTGCATTACCGACCTGCATTGCATTGTAATTGTTCTGATTATATTATTGCTTAGAGATTTTACATTCTAACAGTTGACTGCAATGCTGGTTTCTAACTATTGGTGACAAGTACTAATTTATCCTCGATGTGAAACCGATCTATTTGTTAACGGTCGACTTTAATTGTGATCTTTAATAATTTATGACAATCAGACGTGCACTTATTTGCCTATTCACTGTGGTTCCTAACAATTTGGAATATATACAAATACAATTTTCAATAAGTGACCGAATATAGAAATATGGGTCACTTCTTGGTCGTGTAGCGATCGATATATCTGATAATTGTCGTTAAATCTCATAAAATGCTTCGTTAAATGTTGATGATGTTATGGAGAAATCTCGTTCAGTAGCTAAATACGGTCTTTAATTTATCTCTCAGTGATGCAATTTTCTTATAGTGTTCTGTATATATGACCTTATAGAAAGAAAGATTACCATTATTCCCTTCAGATTTATTGGGTACTTGGAGTTTCTATTGTAATCCAAAATCTCTCTAGCCAGCTGCGGAACATAATGGCCAGCATAGCTCTCTCCAGTTAAGTAAATTTTCCTCTGATTATATCGCGGGAACCGATCCAACCAACGTATAAGGAACTCCAATGAGTCTTTTGCTGCATGATATCAACATTAATCGACAGTTGCCTAAATAATAATTTCAAAATGACATTATCTTACCGGTTCGGATATCGCCAGTATCGAGGAGATCGGAGGACCTGTTGCTGTAAGAGAAGCCTACACCGGCAGGGGTTTCCAGGAACAAGAGGTTGGCAACAGTGTTCCATGAGAATTTATTAAGGTACAAGCCTGAGGCTGTCCTGTTTATTCTGAATGGCCCTATTTCTTCAGATGCACCATATGCCACAGAAGAGCATCCAGGACCTTATTTCAATTTCCAAAATTACCAAAAACAGAATTACACCTCAAAAGCATTTTTACTGGGACCCAAATCAAGATCCTATTCCATATAATGATTCTTTTCCAGAAAATGGAAAAGATTCTCATGTCCACC
The DNA here is from genome assembly GCA_036897605.1 of Melianthus villosus. Taxonomy (NCBI): domain Eukaryota; kingdom Viridiplantae; phylum Streptophyta; class Magnoliopsida; order Geraniales; family Francoaceae; genus Melianthus; species Melianthus villosus. The sequence continues at coordinate 4,116 of JAYMTC010000015.1, forward strand.
TTATTAATATTTATCTTAACTAATTTATTTACTTGTTTATCTTAATTGAAGTTAGTGATGTTATAGATGATGTATATGATTACAATGCAAATTTATATCCATGGATTCAATCTTCTTCTAATTTATTCAGTCAATAATATAATAGATTTACAATAAAGATATTTTTAAATATAATATTTAAATAAGGGTCTTTTAATTACTTAATTTTAATCATTTATATATATAAGTAATATACATTTACAAAGAACGAGAATTTAAGTATTTTGAATTTCAATGAAAATATGTATCATTTCAAAATCGTATAAACTTAAAATTAAAACATAATGAAGTTCGATTTTAGAACGACTCCACGTGATCTATTTTATACATGAAATTAATTAAAAATCAAGGAAATTGAAATAACTTATATAACTATATAAATACAGCATAATGTGTTGTTTATGACCTCTTAATTGACCGGTTCACTTAATCATTAAATGTTAAGTAAATCGACCTCTTGTTTTGTGGAACATTTTAATAGTCTCTTAATGAATCTAAATGATTAAGTATAAAAAGTATAACTGAATGATTAAGAGTCTACATATGAATTAGTCAAATATTAAAATTATTTTAACTCGTTAGGCCTATTTTTCTTAATTAATTCAGTTTTCGGTTAGTTCATAAGGGTTGGACCACTCGACGTCCCTCCATCAATCCATTTAAATATTAATACAATATTCATGATTTAATAATTAATTTTATTAATCGACACCGATTTTTTTCCTCCCCTAAAATGGCAAAAGTGTTTATATTATATCATGATATATTATATATAATGCATATTTGTAACATAAATAGGGAAGAGATCTAACTATTTAATAAAGACCTCTGACCTAGAAAGAGAGGTTGACTGACTATAACGATAGTAAGAATTTAAACTTAACATTCAATCGTAATCTATATTCTATTAGATATTATTCTAACAAGTAATGTAAGATTCTATTAACATATATTCCAAAAGTATGTGTTACTAATTAAAAAAAATATATGTTATTTTTAAAAATAAAAACTTAAATAACCACTAGATTTGTAATATATACGTTAGCTTTTGCTATTTATGTTGTTCATTGTTGGTGGACCAACATAATACTGACAGAACTGCAATGAGGCTGTGACTTAATAAATGAGGACTGTTTTTGGTAGCTTTCAAGCATTGATTCCTTCTTAGCATTATTTACTAGAGAGTGAAAAAGGATTTTATTTGTATTTTTGTGTGTAATATTGATGGTAGATAGGCCAGATTCATTTAGCTGTATAGGTAGTACATATATTTGCACATAAATATAAAAAACAAATATATTGGGGGAATTATTAACCTAATGATTAATAATTGTCTTACTTCCCATCATAGTAAAAGACTAAATATATGAGTTCATATTTATCTTTTTTTTTCTTCAAAATTCAAAAGTAAAAGACAAAGGAAGAAAAAAACTTCACTTATTTGGGATCAAAAGTAAAAAAATTTAGTCCATGGAACTGTGAAATAACATTCCATCAAAATAAAAGAGAGCTATAAATGGAATAAACCGTCTCAAAATCTCGATTCTCAATACATGACGTTTTTTCGTTTCCGTTCACGCACTCACTCACTTCTTGCAATTATACTATATGCATACATACATGTGTAGTCTAAATAGATACATAAATGTAAAAGTAGTGAAGTGAAACTTACCTCCATTGAGCCAAATAACAAGAGGTTTAGAGAAGGGATTATGTGTAGCCTCAGTGAGCCAGTAGAAAAGGGCTCTACCAGCAAGATGATTAACAGTGACATAGCCAGAGAAGTGGTCAAAAGAGACATTTGGTTGGCCTGGTAGTGATGTTATTCTATCAGCTTCTTCTTCTTCATTATTACTTGCACCAAAAGCTACATTGACCAGAAGAAACACTGCAAAGGCAGCAATGATATTTCTTCTACTCATGCCCATTAATGATATGTCTTTATTCAGTGATGAGGATGAAGAGGAAGAAGAAGAAGAAGAAGAAGAAGAGGGTTTCTCGTTCAAAACACTTACCTCGTTCTATAACCGTCGACAACTTTAGGATCTGTAAAGCGCATATGTGTCAGTCATGCAGAGAAACGTTACTGAGATTCACCACAGACAAACAATTCACAACTCGATGTATAGGTGTTTTCCATTTCTGCTCAGATACTGAAATTAATGCATTTAGTGAAGAAATGGGGTTTAAATTGACGCATAGAGGCACATTGACGGCGCAATCGAGGGGATAGAGGCAGAGAAGGGTTCATTGCATCGTTGGATTCTCAAGGATCTCTTCGGATCGTAGCTCTCTTTACTGTTAAGGTCTTACCCTTTTCTTTATACCAATTATGAAAAACCTAATTCGTGATTTTGTAGAGGTTCTTCAATGCCTGTTGATTAGAGTGTGCATTTTGAAAAATTCCAGTTGAAACTAATGTGTGTCTCTGGGTTGGCTTTGTGTTGATGATGGTAAAGTTCACCAAGGTTTTGGAATTGGCATAAATTTTATATGGGCTTTTTGTATTTGTTTGATTTTTTGCTCATTTCCTGCTGTATTGTTGCCTGAATGCATATCACAGGTAGTAAATCGAATTTACTTGTGGGCGATTTAGAATTCTCTGTAGCTATGTTATGCTTTTTTCCCCTTTACGTCCAATTTTTAGTCTAGGGGCTGCAGTGGAGTGACACATTGTTGTTTCCTTAGTATACTTGGTCTTCTTTGTTGAATTCGGAATGTTGTTTGTGCACTACTTACTGATCTTTCTTGTGAATACATAACAAATGAAGGTATAATTTATTTTATTTCGAAAAACAATTGACCAAACTAGTTTGTTTATGAGAAATGATGCTAGCATGCTGTTATCATACCTTTGGTTTGTTTCGAGAGAAATAAGTTGAGTCATATCATAGGTAATTCTTACCAGGAGTTTTGGTGGCTCTTTCACAATGAGGTGTTCAATTTGTGGTTGAAGCTCCCTAAAACACTCGGTTTTTATTATGTAATAAACACCATGTAAAGCTTCTTGCTTGGTATGAAATATAATCTAGCCAAAGGCATGAAGTTTGAAGGGATGTACAGGAACAACCTGGATTGAACTTTACTAAAATTAACTGTTAGAAATTGCCCCAAATTTTCTTACTATGGAAGAGTATGTACCATGTGGCAGTGGCTGGATAAATGTTTATAAGGAAGAGACATTTATAGTAGTTCTCTCCGAACTCTAATATTTGATGTTATTTCCATTACTTCAAATTTCCCTTTTCAAATATGATATCACAAGTTTCATGTAATCCTCTTTTTTTCTGAGAGCTAAGAAGTGACTAAATTTTGTTAAGAAATGAAAATTGCTACAAAGAAATTTTGTGTTTTCTTATGGAAACCACAAAACAAAATGTTTCAAGGAATTTGGAAAAAAATAAATTTCTATCTTTGCGCATGAAGCACTTTTGGCGGGATTGCAAAATGGGGGTCCATGCACTTTCAATGCCTGTTTTTATGGAATAATTAGTTCATAAAAGGGGCGGAACACAGCACTTTAATGATGGTAGAAGAGTTGGTTTTCTTCCTTATCGTTCTTTATTTAGTTGGAAGTTGGTAAAAGCCTACAAATCCTGTTTTATATTTTCATATCTTTCATAGGTTTTCAATTTCATTTTGCGAGAAAGTGTTGTTCTCCTGAACTGATGTGGAAGGACCGTAACTAGCTGAGAATGAATATTTCTTGTTCATTGAATTGCGAATACCTATAAAGGAGAGTTATTTGTGTTGCATGTTATGCTTAACAATATCGTCTGTTAGAGCATGCAGTAAAATCACTAATTTTTGTAAGATTTTTCCTTCTCGTTTTAATTAAAGAGCGATATCTATGGACCAACTTCATTCCTCGTTTCAAGTTGACTCGTACTATGTCTACAGGTTCATGCTTTCCGGTTGAAAGGTCTCTCAAAAAGGGAAGAGAAGGTTGGCATATGAAAACGTCATCAAGTGCGGTACAGTCATCATCTTTATTGAGTTAATGTTGTGTATTCATAACTTTTTCTTCTTTACATATTGGTGTCTGGAGGTTTACTGCGCTTGTCACCGTCTTTGAGTTTATCCAGGCCTCAAATTGCTATATATCTGTTCTTATCCTTCTCTTCGTTGCCCTTGTAAATTCTGTACTACAAGAACTAGATATGTTGCAATGTTGATGTAAGCCAAATTATCAGTGTCTTGATACTTTTATCCGTTTTTACATTGCAGAGTTTGTAGCTATTTTCTGATTGTTCGAAAGTAATTCTTTGCGAATATGGAGCAGTATTTATGTATCTGCTTGGAGCATGAAATCTGAGAATTACCAAATTCCAGTATAGGTTTTTACTTCACAGTAGTGAGTGTATAGCAACAAAAGGAAGAGAATATCAATAAAGTGAGTCAACCAATAAATATGTTATTTAAAGGAGATATTGATGATTTGTGTTACGATAGTTTGGAAGGATCAAATGATGAGCTGCGAGATGCCAAACAGCTTCAAAATGATATTGGTGGACCAAGAAAGAGGTGTCTCATCGCTGATACTGCTAACTTCGAAGGTGAATCTATGAACAATACCGGTAAGTTTATCGGCTCAAACATCGACAACTCAAATGTGGACTCGTTCAAAGTAAAAGAGCAGGCTGTAAGGGATTTGGCTGCTGATAAACTTTGTAACGAAGAATCCAATGCACACAAAAATTTCATCTCCTCACCAGTACCTATAGAAACTGATTGCAGATATTTGTGTTCGGACGTTGATTGCGATGGTGACAGAGTTATGTTCCATATGCTTGAATCAACAAGTAAAGGAGTCACTTCTAGTTGCTGTGGGTTCAAGCAAAATGGAGAAACTATTAGAGAAGGTGACATAGTAGATTTGTGTGTTTCAAAATGTCAATTTCCAGCCATAGATGGAAACGATACAAAAGAAGTTGATTTAGGTAAGCCTGTTGCTTCACCTATTCTTTATGAGAGCTCTATGTCCCGGGTTTTGATTTCTGTTGAAACTGAGAATATTGCAGAGAAGTCTGGATCTCCTCTGCATGCTGGAGGGCCAAATGTGCTTATTGAAGCCTCAAACTCTTTACAAGTGGATGCTCTCTCAGAAGAGAAGACGCGCAGGAAGTCTAGGAGGATATCTGAAATCGAATCAACCTCGATGTACTGGAATGACAATGCCGAAATGGTATCATCTCCTGGATCTTCTCAGAATCACCTTGAGAAAAAAGTCTGCTTTAGAAAGACCCATCATAATGTAGTTGGTTCTAAAAGGGTGAAAAAGATGTTCCAAATTAGAGATGAAGATCTTTTGGTGTCGTCCATATTAAAACTGAAAGATTTCAGTCCAAAAATAGCTCATTCTTATTCTAAAGAGAAATCCATCAAGTTAAGATCTTGGAGCAAGGTAAAGAACCAAAAGGGTGGTCGCAGGCTGCTTCTTCTAAGGTGTAAGGATGAGAAGAACTTAGTTCATGGGAATTGGTGCCATGAAGGAACTAGGACAGTTTTAAACTGGCTGGTTGATGCTGCAGTCATCTCTCTAAATGATGTTGTTCAGTACCGTAATCCGAATGATAACTCTGTTGTCAAAGATGGTCTAGTTACCAGGGATGGCATCATCTGCAGGTGCTGCAGTATTCTGCTATCCGTTTCAGCTTTCACAATACATGCTGGGTTCAAGCTCAACGGTCCATGTTTGAGTCTTTGCATGGAATCCGGTAAGTCTTATACTCTCTGTCAGCTTGAGGCCTGGTCTGATGAATACAAGATGAGGAGACATGGGATCAGAACCGTGAAAATGGATGAACACGATCGAAATGATGATATGTGCGGACTTTGTGGTGATTTGGGTGAACTAATATGCTGTGATAATTGCCCCTCTACTTTTCACCAAGCTTGCCTATCTGTACAGGTTTGGTTTGTGCTGCTCTATTAAGTTATTCGGTTATATTATCTTTTTGACAATCTATCTATGATTAATATGTGTAATTCCTGCTATTCCTTCTGTGCCTCCAGCCTTCCAGTCCTTTTTCTCCTATATACGTATGAGAACAGTTTGTGGTGTATGGCTTTGGATTAAAATTGTTAAAAAACTATTGATTTATATTGTGGGACAAGCAATGGCGTAACTAGGAATTTTTATTAGGGTGGGCTAAAATAAAATATATTTTTTCTTCTCAAATATTTATAACACAATCAAATCTAGGGTATGATTTTGATATATGAAATTCATATTTTATATAGATTAGTCATATAGAGGTTAACTTTTAAAAAAATATTGTTCATTATGAAATAAGTTGTTAAAATTTGAGATATACAAATGTATTTTTTTCTGATAATGTTAATTTTTCTATTAAAACTATTTTAAATACCTAATATTTTTATAAATTTGAAGCTTATTCTTAACAAAAAATAGAACATTTAAATACAATGATAAACATACCTTAGTCCTATACATTAACTGTTAATTTATTATAGAATTAATTATTAATTCACAAAGGTATATTAGCATCTATATTACAACATCATTGACTTATAATTAATCTTAAAATTTACATGCTAAATATATGGTCTCATTTTTGTAAGGTGGGCATTAGCCCAGCCTAGGCCTATGTTGCATCCGCCACTGGGCACATGCTAGTAATGGGTTGAACAACTGGAGATATAAATTGCAGTAAGGTTGATATATTTTGAATATCTTTTAGTATATCAATATGTCGGTAAGTTTTAGCAATATTATGTTGCAATTTGTGCTGCTATATTAGGTGGTTGTGAGAAGTTAACATTTATGAAACTGCTGTTCTTTTTAAGAGAGTGTAAATAAAAGACACGTGGTTCTTCTTGTCGCCCTGTTAATTTGAATGATTATCTGAGTTTAGGATTTCCATAATGAGTATAGCATTCATGAGTGGAGATTTTGATATGAGCACTTATGGAGCACATGGAAAGTTTGTTTACAATAGGGAAAAATATTTCCCAGCACATGGTAACACAAATAGTTTCAAACCTCGTTTCTATGTAGGAAACTTTTTTTTCGTGGCTCACATTACTCTCCATCATGTTTGCTTCTTCCTTTTTTTGTTTTTATTATTATTATTATTATTATTATTATTATTATTATCATAAACATACATATACATATCTGATTTTTAAATTTAAAATATTAGTACCCTCTCCTACCTACAATTCCCTCAGGGCAAAAAAAAAAAGCAAAAGAAAAAGTTTCCATGTGCCACTGAACCCCATCATGGTCATACATGGTTTGTCACGTAGTTAATAATTATATTGAAAAATTAGTTATATATGAATATGAATTCTACATACCTATCATTGATTACCCAGTACACACATTATTAATTAATAAATACTCAATAGTAACAAATATGTTATCTTGATTAAACATAAATTCGTATTCTTTAATTTATTAATTTTTTTGTATAATTGTTATCAGTTTTATTGGAGTGTATGTACTTATTCATTATTTACATCAAATTAACGGATATAAAAAAAATATTTTTCGGTTTTGTATGTATTTTATAAATATTTGATGAATATGTTATAATATTGTTATATTTATATATATGTATATGTATATAATTGTTAATTTTTATGGATGCATATATTTTTACATAAAGTAGGAGTTTTATTGATTTATTATTTTTTGTTGTGATAACTTAATTATGGAAGATGTTTTTGTTTTGGCTTATCCAATGGGAGGTAGCCTTTCTTTACGACCCAAACGACTTTTCATCCATCTTAAATAGATTGCTTCGAATCTAGAATCTCTACCATAAATGACAACGATTATCTTGCCAGCCTAGTCTCTTTGGTAATGTTTTTATGTATGAGAATATGAATAAAAATATTGCGGGTGTTGAGGTAAATTACCTGGTCATTTGTTTGCATGTGATGCTGTAAGTCACCACACATAAAATGAATTGCTCCTTTCGGATACTTCTTTTAATTGTTAACTCAACAAGAAGATCACAAACTAGGGTTTAGATGTAATATATTTCCCTTGGGTTTCTACCTTTAGAAGCTAAGTTGGCAAAATGAAGATATTATGTACTTTTTTGGATATCTGCATGTCCTAATTGTATCATGCTATGCAGGAAAAATAACATATCTTAAGTGTTCATTTCGTATTTGCTTTCAGCTTATAATAATTATAAACTTCCATTCAGAAGTTCAGGTCGAACAATACAAATATACAAGAGTTATTTTGACGTTATGTTCGAACCTAATTGTTATTCTGTATGGGCAAATTTAGATATATAGGCAAATTTATTGGAAGATATTAATTTTGGAAGGTACACTGTGTACCATTTTTGAGGAGTATATAAATATACTACATATAGTGAGATTAATCTGTCACTTTATCCTTAATTATAACTGTGTATCGAAGTAGTTCAACTAAATTTTTTGACTCATAAATCCTTCTAAAACATCAAGGTATTTCTTCAATCTTGATATACATATGATTAATTGTGTTCCGTTTTACCACAGGATCTTCCTGAAGGCAGCTGGTATTGCATGAATTGCATTTGTTGGATATGTGGATATGTTGTTTACAATAAACAAGATTCAAGTTCTTCGGATGCATTACAATGTTCACAATGCGAGCATAAATGTAACTCCCTCCTCGGTGCATGAGTATTTCTATTTTGTGCTAATTATTTTCTTTCTAAAGCCTATAAAATTTGTATTTCTAAATGATTTGATCCTTGATAGGGAGTCTAAGAATGGATATAGACTTAAAATCAATCATTAATTGTAGGATTGCATGCAGGTTTTGTTAATAGAATCTATTCTTATTTCTATGGTGCTTATTCTGGATAAATCGACGTTCTATAAGAACCGGAAAATGCTAATAGTTCTCCATAGAACTTATATGTTACCATATGCTACTTTTTGTATTATTTTGATTTCTGTAAAAAAATATATCCAAAAATGTACCAGTGAAAAAGTATATATTAAATAAAAGTAGTAAAGCTAACAAGTGGCCTTGGGTACTTTTTGGGAAAACATTGGAAAATATAACAAGCCTCTCATAGTACTAGTACAATTCAAATGTGTTGTCGTATTTCTGAACTAGCATATAAAGTTAATATCATTATAAGCTTCTTTATAATTGTTATTTTCATAATGATTATAAAAAGATCAGTTGGAACAGTTTCATTTATAAACTTACCTATTATATTTCGGACTACCATATAAAGTTGCAAATGGTTTATGATTTAATTTTTTATCAGTTGTAACTTGTTAATGGTAATTATCCTAACTATCTTTTATGATATTCCTGTGGAGAATATTTTACATTAACTTTCTAATTTTGTTGTATACATAACCTTTTTCCATTTTTGTACAATAACACCTGACACAGTTTTTCAACAGATCACGAGGGATGCCTGAGAGAAAAAATCGCATATAACCGTTCAGTATCAGATACTTGGTTTTGTGGTGGAAGCTGTCAAGAGGTACACTATCAAGATCTTCGGATATTTAAACCTATACTTCTGCTTAAAAAATGATTGAAAAGATCTAGTCAAGGGAGAGAACTTGTTGAATTTTTTCCAGGCTCTTATTTTTTAAGCATTTATTGTTTGTTGCGGTATGTTTCCATTTTGATGCAACAATGGAATATATGATTCCCAAATAATGACAACTTTTTCTTTTGCTCCTTAGTTGAAAGTTTAATTTCATCTTTCTACAGTTTCCAATTTTGATGAACTCCTATAAATTTGGTATTAAGTTGAGCATTTCCATGTGTATTAATATGAACGTATTTGTAAGAAACTAAACATGAGAAAAAAAAGAGAAAGAAGACAATGATTTTATATGGTTTGGCATAAGCCTACATCCACGAGAGTATCTCATATATTTATTAAGTACATCGTCTCAACTCAATACAATGACATAGCTTATAGTTATAACCACATGATCTAGAAAAAGTATCTTTTCTCAAATACATTATATAAGGAAACATAATATTCTAACACTTCATACAATATATTATGTTTCCTTATTCTAACATTCAATTAAATTATGTTTCCCTATATTTTAAGGTTCCATTATATTATATTTTATTATATTCTAACACTCTCCCTCAAGTTGGAATGTCTAAGTGACATCTCGCACTTGATGATTCAGCATCAAGCTGAATAAGGAAACAAATGTGCAAAACTTCTCTCGAGCCCACGAATTTATGCTTGACGAGTCAAAATTCCACCACCGGAAGTTCACTTGAGCTCTCCCTGGATATTATCATGAACAATCAACTTGAGTGATTAGGCTTCTTTTGGAAGGTGTCTGTTTGCAGCACCTCTATCATTTGCTGTCCCTTTGCAGCACCTTGTCAGCTGCTGCTTCATGCAACATCTCTCCCGGCTGTTGCCTCATGTAACATCTCCGCTGTTGCTATCTCATGCGATTCCTCAGCCGGCTGCTGCTTCATGCAGCTCCTCCACCAACTGCTGCCTCATGCAGTTCCTCCACTCGCTGTTTGCCTCATGTAGCACCTCCACCGTCGCTTCTTCACCAGGCTTCCTGTTAGATGATTATCCCTCACATAGCTGCTCCAATCACGCGATTGCTTAACAAACAACTACTCTAACACTTGGTTGTCCCAAACATTACGGTTGCCAACACAACTATAGTTGAAGAAATTGTTACATTTCCTTTTATTCTATTTTTTCTTTCTTTCTCAATTTCTCACATGTAAAACATAATTCGTAGTCAAAGATCGCAACTTTAGGCTTTGATACCATGTTAAGAAACTTTAGTTGCAAGATTCACCCATCCTATACTCGAATATCTGTTGAGAATCGCGATTCCGCCAATCCTCATGAGATTCGTGTGTGAATCGCAATTCTCACCTAAATTCGTGGTGGCTACAGGGAGGAGGTGTGGTGAGAGCAGCTACCGAGAAGTATCTACGAAGGAAGAACATTTATGTAGAAGCAGCAACTTTGATGTGCAGGAAGTAGGAGACAACGTTGTTAGTATTCTTAATAATTTTTTAGGGTTAGGTTTAGATAGGGTTAAAAATAGTTTTTGTTGGGTTGAAATATGCCCATATTGTTTTTAAATATGAAGATATTCTATTTTATGAGCTGTTAATAAAACAAAAGTTAATATGTTAATTCTTTTTTTTTTAATTTAATTTTGATTATATATTTAACTATTATGTATTTATTTTAATTTATAAATAAAATAGATTAATTCAGAATATGAATTTTTTTTTTGATAATAATATAATCTTTTTAGTAAGTATATAATTAATATAATTATCAACTTTTTTATTTTACTAAGTATTTTAAATGAGTTGTTACTTAAATACTAACTAATATTTTATTATAATATTGGTATATATTGTTAAACATACGCTTCTTCGATGCTCCTAACTTAATTTTTTTTTAATTTTTAACGATTCCCCCCTCCCGCACCCGCTCCCGTTCCCACATCCGCTCCTGCTTCGTGAGACTATGTAAGAAACTAAACATAAGGAGAAATAGAAAAAGAAAATAATGATTCTACGTGGTTCGGCATAGGCCTACAGTAGTATCTCATATATTCATTAAGCACATTAGCACATCGTCTCAACTCAACTCAATACAATGGCATAGCCCTATATTTATAACCACACTTTTAACCTAATTTAGGATCTATTCAAAAATATCTTTCCTTAATTCATTATATAAGGAAACATAATATTCTAACACTTAATAAAATATATTATGTTTCTTTATATTCTAACACTAAATTATATTATGTTTCTTTATATTCTAAGGCTCTATTATACTATGTTTCATTATATTCTACCAGTATTAGTTACCTTTTTCACCATATTGTGCTTAAGCTTTCATTTCTTCCCACTTTCTTGCATATTTCATTTCTATACTCACAATTTTGGAATCGTTCGGTTGTTGGACATGACGATGCATTTACATGCTTCACTGTTGGCTCGTGCAACATTTTTCCTATACCTGCATAGATAGAACACTGCCATTACCTCCTATGTAGCTGCTATAAACTATCCCGTGTATTAGGGCCTTGAGGCAAAACCCTGCCATGATGAAAATCTAAACTGTACAATATCTGTATAAAGAATGCGGACTAGGTTTTGAAGGAGAGATTTAGTTTCTATAATAGAAGAATGTAGGACTAATAAATCGACTATTGATTGTGGCCAATATAAACCTAAAGAGTCACGTAGTTACTAAGAAAATGAGTGATATGTCTGTGTCGGACCTTCAGAATTATTTTTCTCTGTATTGTGGAAAATTTTCATGATAATATATCAAAAGCTTGCTTCACTGGTTTGTGCAGGTTTACTCTGGTCTTCATTCTCGTAGTGGATTGATTAATCAGACAAGTGGTGGACTTTCATGGACGCTTCTCAGATGTATTGACGATGAATGGAAGGTTCATTCTTCTCGGTGGTATGCTATGAAAGCATATTGCAACTCAAAGTTAGCTGTTGCTCTAACTATCATGGAAGAATGCTTTCAGGCGATGGTGGATCCAAAAACAGGCATCAATATGATACCCCACGCTTTGTACAACTGGGGGTGAGTGCTCTGCTGTTTTAATAAGCATTTTATAATATTTTATGTTATATGCTTTTATGTCCACAGATCAATGTTTCTTATCTTATAACCCTAGCTCACTATCCTTCTTTTCTTCCTTGCTCGCCTGTTTTTTTTTTGAGGGTTTTATTATTTCTTAAAACTTATAAATACTGTGTTCCAGTCCCATAATTGTCAAGGTTATACTCTTTCATGTATTGTTTTCGTGCTCACACAAAATACGTATTATTTATTGTTGCTGATTTGGTTCTTCACACCAGTAGGGTTTTCTGTGATTTTCTTCCACTTTCAATGGTTCTTGCTTTTAGTCACATTGTCCTTAGTTTTCTTAAACTCATAGGACAAGTATAAACATGGCGTTGACTAATTCTTGAGGAACTTTTACAGCAGTATATGAAGGAAAACGTGCAATGATATTTCTGCTTGTTTCTCAAGCTTATTAATATAAGATATTCAAGTCAATAATTATATGGAAATTATTTACTTATATGTTGGACAGTGTTGTAAAAGGAGATCCGGGCATACGGGCTCCACCAGGCGAGCTTTATTACCTGAACATAGTTTAACGCGGGCGATGTTAGTAAGGCGAGCGTCCGCCAGTGCCTAATTCAAGGCGATTAGACACTGAAGCATTCGCCTTATGAAAGTTTTATTGCAGATGTGTTTTTAACTGTTTTTCTTGGGTAAACTGTTAAAAAATATTAAAAGATGTAAGTGGGGTATATCTATAAATTTGGGGGAGCATATCGGTTAGCAACAAAACCCAGGACTCTTTTAAGATAATTTTGATTTTGATGATGATGAAGAATAAGAGGATATAGAGGGTTCGAAATCAAGTGATGGTGAATATGAGAAATTGGAGGAAGAAGATTATGGGGATGATATTATCGATCTTGATGAGTACAAGATATTTACTTTTTTCATGCTATGTTTTAGTTTCTTAGATGTTGGAACTTGTTCATATTAGAAAATATTTTTGTGTTTTGTGAAGCATACATGATGGCATATTTGACTGATCATAGTATTGATGTTAGTTTGTGTTTAATATGACTTTGTTGCATATAATATACATAGCTTTAATAGTTTTAACATAATGGTTTATGTTATGCCCGTGCGCCTAATATGGTGCTTAGTGCCTCGGGGGAGTAAAGGGTGTTGGCGAATGCCTAGAGCGTTTGAAAACACTGTTGTTCTATATAACTTTATGCCCTCATGGAACAGATGTCAGTTGTCTTTTATCATGGCTGTCTATTTATTATTTTATTTCATTGATTATACATGGTTATCTAGTCATGTTATGAGAGTTTGCAGTTAAAGCAGCTTCCTATATGGCCTTTTCAGTTTGATATCTATGGTTCTTCTGCATTCTGTTTGAGTACTCTTAGATTTTGACGTACTGCATATAGAAGTTGATGTGCGAACTTTAGTTTTGCTGAGTATAGTTCCTTCTTTTATTTGTTTGAAATGAAGAAAGTCGTTGGTTTGTGTTGAAGATAGACTTTCCAAGATTATGATAAAAATAACTATGGTGATATATATTAGGAGTTGTTATGTATTTATGATGTAATATATTGATTATATATATATATATATATCTTTTAAATATTTTCTAAATATTTGATGTAAATCCTATAAATAGGGCCTTATACCATTGTAATTGCATTGTGAAAAAATAATATTTCAGAGCCTTTAGGGCGTCTCCGTGGACGTAGGCAATTGTCGAACTACGTAAATTCTTTGTGTTTCTTCCATTCCCTTTTTTCCTTATAATATTTCGATCCTTATATTGAAAATTTTTACAGTTTGTAGTAGTTCAGTGGTCCCGATAGGGAGAGGGTTTGTTACGTGCTCTATTTAACTAAAGACTAGGGAACGTGGAAAATGGCTTTTTAGTGTTTCAAGTAGTAAAAAACACAGCATTTTAGCTTCTTGGAATTTTATGATAGATGTGTTCATTAATTTATATATAAAAATTATTTTAGAGTTCTTTCTTCTGATGCTTTGCCTAATTCAACTTGGGTGTCAAAATTTCTTTGAACTGAAAATATTTTTCATTGCCTGCTCATGTTCTATCACTCCGTAATGTGCTTCAGGTCAAATTTTCCTCGTTTGAACTTCCATGGTTTCTACACGATGGTGTTAGAGAAAGATGATGTCCTTATATCTGTAGCATCTATCAGGTAGATAATTATTCTTCATATAGTTTGATTTTGTGTATCGTATTTTTGAAATTTCAGTTTGTAGTTCACATCGGCATTATTGTTCTCTGTATTTAAGTAAATTTTAATGTTTACTCTTGTTTTTTATGAAAGCTGTTCTAAATATTTAGATGCTACTCTTCAAAATTCTCCACCAATGATGGTATTTTCTACATGATAGGAATGAACTTCTGCATATTTGATATGATTAAAGTGCTCTAATCATATACATTCAGGCGATGTTATATTATTCAATTTTAAAATATATCTAAGTGGGAGCCTGTTTGCATCAAATTCTGTGTTTTGTGATAACGCTGAAGTGTAATTACTGTAGGAGTAGGAAAGTAGAGTTGATATCGGGAGATCTAAAATGAGAGAAGAGAAATAGAAGTTTAGTGAGGAATATTTTTCAATAATCCATTTATGAGTTACTCACAAATTGAGTAAACCCTGGTAAATAGGATGAGACAAACAAAGTTAACATCATCAAATGGAATATAAAATAACATTCATGTTCGAGATTAAAAGATTCAGAAAGTTAGAAGAAAATGGAAAACATTACCAATTAAAAAAAATATATTTTAAATTGTAATTGAAGAAGAAGATCCTTCTCCTTCCATTTTTTCCGAAGAAAAGGAGGATCGGTCAAAATTGAAGGAATGAAAGAGATCTGAGTGAACGGAAGGTCATGGCATTGGCCAACATATAACTAACGATGTCCGCGTTCTCATACTAATGCCTCTACCTTTGGAATTATGATATGATTCAATATATCCGTGGTATATGTACTGCCACTCAGAATGGAGCTAAAAACATTATGAGTATTAACGAGGGTATTGGTCAGGCGTTTTCACTAGTGTTTCTACAAAACCTGTAACTAAAATGAATAGAAAGCCACCTTGAATATGCACTCGATAACTGCAGTGGTTAAATTGCTCAGTTGCTGACTTATTAAGGAGGCACGAGTGGAACGATTGTAGCTAAGAAAGGCATTGCTTATTTCTTAGGAAGAAAACCAATTGTAGCTGACTAATCTAGTGTAAATCCTTGTTTACATGTACTTAACTCTGAGTTTCATATCGGGATTGCAGCTACAAATCCAACATTCTCATACTTCATGAAGTGGGAAAAGGAAGAATTATAGCGATAATTTGATTCTTCGTCGCCATAATAAATATGAGAGAAAATAAAATATGTTTCTTCATCTTTATGAAAGAAAAAACCAAAAAAATAATAAGCAAATGAATCTTATACATGTATGTATTGGCTCGTTACTATTACAACTATACTACTCGAACTACCCAAGATACAACCAAACTTGGGTAGGAACATGGACACAAAGGGTACTATTATAAATCAGGGTATTTGGAGTCATAAAATGTGCCTATTGTGTATTTCGGCGCGTGCTTTTTGACATATATGTGACATTGGGTGTATTGGGATCTAGTCGAGCAACTAGCGACAGAAAAGGTCAAGTCCTTACTCCATTCCTAGTAAAATGACAGACTTGCAACTACCCTTAAAAAAGCAAAATGACAGTTAAAGTATCACGTAAACAAGGGTTTATGAGGAAGAGGGAATTAAAATTTCAAAATTTAGAAAAATCCCACAATTTTTTTTGTCACGACCTCAAAATGGTGTCCATGCTAGCATGGAAGATTGTATGAAAACCTGGACGGAAATCATTTAAATCCATACAAGCAGGATAACCTGTTAAAAATAATATCACCATAACTGTATAAATTCCAGCGGCTAGCTTTACCTGAACGTATATAATTAATTTGATATCATCAGAATACAACTATGAGCAACAGGTCACTAGCGC
Organism: Melianthus villosus; assembly: GCA_036897605.1. Taxonomy (NCBI): domain Eukaryota; kingdom Viridiplantae; phylum Streptophyta; class Magnoliopsida; order Geraniales; family Francoaceae; genus Melianthus; species Melianthus villosus. The sequence goes on from JAYMTC010000015.1 coordinate 20,765, forward strand.
TCGTACCAATATGTCATATAATCACTAGAACAATTACAAGAGTTCTCAGAGTCATATACATCACAAAAAGTACAAATACGAGAGTCAGAAATAAAAGTATTATACCCTGTACACAGTCTAACTTACTCTTTTCAACTAAGGGATTCTACATTCGAATTTCCTGTGGAAATATAAATATATTCGAACGTTAAACATTTCCAAATAGGTCGTATTCAGAATTTCACAATACCAAACAATCCATTATCACAAATCTCATATCATTTTTTATGTTTTTAATCATATAAATTTATTTCATGTCGTTCACATTCATGTTTTATATTGCGCATATAGGTCCACACTCGAATACATTCATGTATGGAATGATTTAAAAAAATATTTTGTTTCAAATCATGTTGAAATTCATGTTTCATATGCATGACATGTCCGACTCACATATATTCTTAACTTTTCTTTGAATTTGTATCCTTTATTTGGTCAAATCCTTTCCTTTTTTGTCTATTCTTTTTTTTTCTTGAGCGGAACCTGTAATAGCTTTTTTTTTCGTTTAATTCGTACCACATAAAATCGATGATGTCATCAGCTATTGTAACTTACCTAAATTCAATAAAGTTCAAATAACAAATTACCAATACTTGGTTCTTGGACATATTACTCGTAAATTCCAACCCTCCGTCGTACTGCTATTTTTTTTATATTTAATAATTCCCAATAACATCCAAAAAATATATAAGTTTGTACATTATTACAATTTAAATTTAACTAATGTTGAATTATTAATCTCAAGTTTCAAGTTAAACCATTTCTCCTTAAATTATATACATGGGTTACTAAATTATTAATTAATTCATATCATCACATACTGAACCATATATTTAACATTATACTAATGTGTTATATACGTAACCTATAATTGTTAAATGAGATACATGGTGTTTATCGATACATGTGTTTGGCTACCTTAAACTTATTTTATAACCATGACAGAAGAGAAGCATTTATATCAATCAATATGGTATGAGATTGACATGGATACTACTATCAACAACCCTATTATATTTTATCTATTGTATAAACTTTTATATAAATAATTTGCGGATTATTACCTTAAAAACGACCTTCATATGAAGGTAATAGCAGCCGACTATTCTCCACTGATTCAACTTGTATTTGTTGTTTTTTTGTTATCTTTATTTACTTGGTAGCTATGCCACCACCCCTCTTTACAATCATTTTTATATGGTGGCTGTTGTGCCACCGCCCCTTTTTTCTCAAGTTCTTTTTTTAGCCGGTTAATAACACTAACGCGTAATTAAATTTTACCGACCCACATAACAAATTTTAATACCGGCATTTTTTTTATACGAAAGCATAAACATTATAAATACCATAACTTAACCCTAATCAATTACGATATTTAATCAACTTACCAAAAAAATTGAATTTATAAAAGCCTATTAAAGCAATTTTATAAAATCATATTAAAGAAGTGTTATTAAAAATATTAAATTTATACAAAAGTATTATTTTCTGAAATATTTTTAATATGATACCATTTTTTATGAACAATGATAATAAATATATTTTTCTAATATATATGTCATTCATTTTCGTATATATAATTCATGTTTATATATGATATTTAAAGAACTGAAATTTACAAATAGATTTTCTATATGTGTTTTTAAGGGTTAGGAATAACAATGTCGAGTTTGAGGTAAAGAAAAATAAGAAAGAGGAGAGAAGTATTTTGTGTTTGAGAAATAATAGAATGAAAAATAGGTGCAATGAACTTTGTCTTTAGGAAGAAAGAGAAACAAAACAAAGAAAACAGAAAAGTGGAGAAGTGGGCATTGAGAAGATAATTTGAAAAATAATGAGGACTTATATAGACTTTTAATATAGGTTATCTAGACTGATGTGTGTCCAAGTGTCTAACTTGCTCATTGCTTAAAAATAGTATAACGAGAGAAATGATAAAAAATATAGGTACATGAACTCGTCATTATGTTACATAACATAACATGATTTTAAATTGTTAAAAAATTAAAGATAAGGAGAATAGAGAAAGAATACAAAGATTTGATATGGTTTGACATAATCCTTCACGGTAGTATCTTAAATATTTATTAAGCACATCGTCTGAACTCAATTCAATACAATGACATAACCTATATTTATAACTACTCGTACTTTAAGATTTACCAAAAGTATATTTCTTTAATACATTATGTAAGGAGACATAAAATATTCTAACACTTAATACAATATATTATGATTCCTTATATTCTAAGGCTCCGTTGTAATATGTTTCCTTATATTCTAATACTCCCCCTCAAGTTGGAATGTCTACATGATATCTTGCACGTGTCGCTTCAACCTTCAATTGAATAAGGAAATAAATGAATATGACTTCCCTCGAGCCCACGAATTCTTTCAAAATACTTGATGAGTCAAAACTGCACTACTGGTAATTCACTTGAGCTCTCACTGGATATCATAATGAATAGACAACCTGAGTGATTAGGTCTCTTTCGGCTGCGGCACCTCTGCCGATTGTTGCCTCATGCAACAGCTCCGCCGGCTGCTGTCTAATGTAGCTCATCTACTGGTTGTTGTCTCATGTAGCTACATCACCGGTTGCGGCTTCATGCAGCTCCTTTGCCGGCTGTTGCCTTTTGCACCTCTTTTCCCTGCTGCCTCATGCAGCACCTCTGCCGGCTGCTGTCTTATTCAACACTTTCGTCGGTTGCCCCTTCATTAGTCTGCCACTGAGATGATTATCCTTCACACGGTTGTTCCAAGCACACGATTGTCCCAAACACGACTATCTAAACACAAGACTGTCCCACACATCACAAATGCCCCTAAAATCACGGCTACATGACTATACACGAGGCAATTGCCGCATTTCCTTATTATTATTTTTTTCTTTTCTCAAATTTTCACTCGAAAAATATAATTTCAAGCCAATAACCCTAGGCTCCGATATAATTTTAAGAAGCTAAACATTCATTAAGCCCAACGTCTCAATTCAACTCAATACAGTGATATCGCCTTATATTTATACCACATATATTATCTAATTTAGGATCTATCAATAAGTTTTTTTATTATATTATATAAAAAAAAAAATATTCTAACATTTAATATAATATATTATGTTTCTTTATGTTCTAAGGCTCCATTATAC
>JAYMTC010000016.1:0-23844 GCA_036897605.1 Melianthus villosus
GAAGAGCTAAGTCCGTAAAGGTAAAAGCCGAGGAGAGGAAGTTAAGCAGGTAAAGGCCGATGGACTATCGGCCTCTTTGACTCTTCTTCAATTTTGGTTGAGCAGTGCTCGGACCTTTGGTAGCTTGTAGGCACCGGTTCCCAATGATGAATCCCAGTGCTAGTCTAGTACTGAATAAAGAGTCTAAAAGCCGTCAATCTTGGATGCATTAATTAAAAATGAATCTAGTTAAGGGTTGGTGTACTAACCCTACCAGAAGTGACACCAAAAAGTGTGTCAGGGGATGTTCTGCTGTAGCCAGAGTATACCACACTCTAGGAGGTGTTGTGTCAGGCGGAGCCCCCTAGATTTGACCTGCTCCCTTTTTCCTTGACCATTTGATCACTTGTTGATCCAATAACTGAGAAACAAGGACAAACCCTATTTAAAGAGTACTTCTCCATTATTGGAGAGGTTACCAACCAGCTATTACGAACCAGGCTACCAAGATAAATACGTATTTGTGAGCTTAACTTGAGAGAGTAAGAATTTACTTCTGTGAATTTAAGAAGTAAGTGTAGAGAGAGTTTGGTTGACCTAGTGCATTAAACCATCCATCCAATATTGAAGGTAATAACTCATTTTTATTGACTTTGGATATCAAGTCGTAACTGACGTAATGTGGTAGCTTAGTTCATTTACTGCTATTTATTGCTAAAATTTATCTGATTGCCTTTACTTTTATGTGATAAATCACATCCAGATAGTCCATTGGCATGCTAGGTTCTTCTAATGAGGCCTATGACGCAAATGATTATGGGAGGACATCACCTTTGTAGTTAGGAAAATGTTAAATGGCTCTCCTTCACGCAATGAAGAGATGTGTCATTTAACCCAAGTTTGGATACCCTCTGTGTAGGTTGTGGTCCATTCTTCCTTACATTTTGTTTATTTACTCATTGAGGATTTAAAAAATAAACAAAACAGTGTTTAGCCCTTATCCATGGCAAGTTACTGTGATAGTTTTAAGGCCGACCTTTGTTTGGTGAGTCAACCGAGCAGCCAAATAAAGGTAGACACCTTTGTCCGAGACCTTGGAACAATTTCTGTTTCATTCTTTCTAGAGTCAAAATGTTTTTAAGTCTAAAAACTTTTAGGTGATCATTCTTGACCAAGCCACACGAGAATGTCACTTCCCCATGTGTGAGGTTTGGCCGAGACCGACATGTCCTCGACTCTCGACTGAGAAGTCCGATGATACGTCATCATCTGTTTGCCGAGACCCCTTCCTGTATTGAAATAGCCTGAAAAGAATGTCCGGTGTCCTGTTGGTGGAGACTGTGGGCCGGGACCCCCTCTTTATGCGAAAACCTTTTAAAAACGATGTTTTAAGATAGGTTCTCTCTTAAGTTTGAGACCCCCTAGATTTCAGTCTCGGCAGGTCACAGTCTCGGCCAATAAATCATGTTGGTATCTCAGATTTCCTCTGTTATGTTGGAATCCATTTGTATAAATAGGTCTCTGTCATTTACATATTTATGCCCATTTTTGCATTATGTTGTGCTTTTAACCTGTTTACTGGGTGTGCAAGGGAAGAAATATCACGGTGTAGGGGAACCACCATGATGGAGCTCGATCGGGAAGACTAAACAAAACTGTTAGGATTGTTTATTCTTTTAGTCAAGTATTTGTTATAATCTGAGATCAATAACAGTTTAAATACAGTTTAAAAATATCTTTCTGAGATCAATAACATGCATCATGTAATAACGTTTAATATTCACCGCGAATTATTTCTATCACCATTACAAAATTACAAAATAAAACGTTGAATAACTATTTAAAGATTTGTACTTATAATAAATACACTTTAAAATTTATTAATAAAAAATTTATATATATATATATTTTTATGATAGTGAAATTATATATTATTTAATAATTTATCTCACATTTGTACGTCCATATAAAAAAATAACTACTTTTGAAAAAGGAAGTATGTACTTGTACTGATGTCCGGAACAAGTTCGCCACCAAGGAATGTAACGGTGGCCAATAGTATATATTTTATAAAATATATAATAATGAACTCTTAATATACTAAATTTCAAAATATATAATAATAAACTCTTAATACACTAAATTTCACAATACTAGCAATGGTTCAAAATAAAGCAATTTATATCCGTTCCCTACACAATACTGCTTCTCATCAATTTATGGGATCCACTGGGATTCTCAAGAAAAGGCCTGCTACCGTATAAGGTTCAGTCCAGATTTTATGCAGTCGTTAACTTGAGTTTCGTTCTCCTCCCAACTGTAATGAGAAGAGGTTTCCCCAAGCTAAAGACAAGCAATACTAATCTGACACATGAAAAACTATGTAACAGCAAGTAAACAATTTAAATGAGTTTGAGCTGAAACCAAAGTCCTTACCCAAGTCGAGCCACTCCAGCCAACATATTTATTATTTAAAGGATCATAAATATGGTGAGTATGCTCAATGCAAACATTGGCTAATTGCCTACCAACAGCTAGTACCATGTGCAGACTGGTTGCAAATAGTAAGCTTCTAAACAAGACGTACATGTAACTCAACTAAAACAAACACATAGAAACATGTTCTGGAATCAAAATTTACATGTTTACTACTATGAACAAATCCACCTTCAATACCAGAACATCCCGATAGACTATCCAAGAATCAGAATTTCCATAGATCCACTGCCGAATAGAAACCCACAAAAGGTCACACTGATGAAAATTGTGGTGTTACATGATCAATGTAGTCCTCCTGTCTCCTAGTCTCCTGTGCCATTATCAACTAAGATCCGGATTTTTTTAGGACCACCCATGTATTAATTACACTGGTGTCTTGCATCATTGGGATCAAGTGAACTTTCTTTTTCCCTAGGGTCTTTCAAAAGAAACCTTTCTTTGCTGCTGAAACTTGGTTTACACCTGATTACGCCAAGCAAGAGGCAGCTTATCCGAAGCTGTTAAGAAATCAATCATTCCTATGCAAATCAATGAAAGATCCAACAAAGCAAATCAACGATTCTAGGAGAATATTAGTACATCAATAATATTGTATTTATAACAATTGAATATAGTGCAATGACCAGTTCAAATATAATTTATAATGATATTTTCAGAATTAATAAAACGTGAAACTACTGAAATTATCAACATATGGGTGGATACTACTATGCCATGCTAGGAATTAACTAGCGTTCCAGAAAACTTGAACAAGTAATGGCAAAATACATCATAATGAACCCTTATGGTGATACAGAGCACTCTCAGGAAAGTACTTTCTACCATAAATCCAACTTGTGATTATCAAATGACTATTCAATCCTTTTCTATTTATATTCCAATAGGAATGGCCTTATGTTCAATCAAAACATTCTGGCCCAAATGTACATGCTGCTATGAGAATGTTATGCTCCTACCATTTGAATGCATCATTTGGTTAACTGAAGCATTTTAATTGGTGACAAGTAGACTTTAGGTATAAAATGCAGCAGAATAGTAACAAATTCTTACGATGTTATATACACTACGAACCAGAATTTGACTTTTGCACCCATACTTGTTTCTGCCGAAAAGAAAAACAAACCGGTTAGGACAAAACAATTGCAAACAAAAGAAGACGAATTCTGCTAGAAAATAACCAAAGAAATATCACCTCATGAGAACCATGGCCAGAAGTACCTCCTCTTTTTGAAAGCTTCCCCTCGCCTGTAATCAACAATCCATCAACATCATTTATACTAAGTGTTGGTCCTCGACGAGTAACATGTTTACGTGACCCTGCAAAAATTTAACACACGAGGAAGAGTCTGAAATTAGAATAACCATGCACATGCATCCAAGCGTATGTGGATGTAGAAATCTACATAATTGCATGTAATAAAATATGGAGCACAATATAGATTGCAAAAATATTAAATAACAGAATTTTGGGTACAAACTGACCATTATCCAAATAGAAGTGACCACTGCGGCCGCATCCATGGGTTTTAACTTCTCCAATTCTTTCATTTGATGAATCAACTTTCACATCACCATAAGTCCCTGAAAGCTTATACAAAAGAAATATCAAAACAAATTCATATCCAGGAAGAGTGCAGATTAGAATAGAAAGACTTGTAGGTAAGCTCAATAGATGTGTATAGCGAACGCACCTTCAGAAAAATCCAAACGTGGCTGTGTAGGGTGAGAAGCGGATGATGAAAAAGATTCGTCGCTCGCATGTGATCCTTCCGAACGACGGAAGGTCCATACACCACGATCAGGTCTATCCTTGTTTCTTGTACGTTTTTGCTTATCACTGCCGTGAAACTCATTACCAGTAACCTTCTTATTGAAAGACCCATTATTATCCTTCAGAACCAACTGTGCATGTGGAGTCCGCAGAGATTGTTTTTCCTTATCCAAACTGGAAATCTGGTCAGGATGCTCAAACTGGACCCCAGAACTTTGGCGAGGATCTTTGTTTAGAAGTATGCTTTTAATTATCCTTCTACCACCTTCTCGTTCCTGGCTCTGCTTCAGAGCAGTTGAACCAAGTAAGTTTTTTACTGATGTTACAGTATGCCGCTGTGAGATACCACCAGACACCTGCATAAGGGGGTCAAGAACTTGAGGCAACATAAGTTTACAGAAATCTACTACAGGACAGCACTTGTGCCAACCATAACAAGAACAAAAAGGTTCTTGCTTCTTACTTAGTAGTTGATCATGTTTAGAACCAAAATTTAGATGTTGCAAGAAATCCCAAGACTACCACTTTAGCAAAGTAATGCGTGGATATCTTACTTCTGATAGTTCATATTAGGCAACAAGTTAGAGAAGATATTGAAAAATGTTAACGTTGTAGCCGTTTTAATGGCAGTAACATGACTCGAGCATGGGGAATAATGATAATGACACAAACAACAGTGCCATGAGGTCCTGTCCTAAAATATTTAGTCTTCCTTCCCATTCCTCGAGTTCAAGCATATGCTACCTGCAATGCTAAGTGACAATCTCACATTTCAACAAGCAGACCAAGCACTAAATAAGTTACAGAAGAAGGTCAAATAAAGATGCTGTTTAGAACTTAATATTTTCAATATTTCTCCTCATAACCTCTTATCAATGTCTTTGTTCAGATATTATACTGCATTATGTATACTAAGTTGACGATCCGTGCAATAAGGGAATGATGAAGTAAAAATACTTACGTTCAAAATTTCTCTCTCCTTCCCTTTCAGAAGCAGGATTTTCTTTTTACCAGTATCAGTAATTCCAGAAACGCCTGAATGAAAACCATTTGCAGTCAATACATGAAAAAAAAATAATAAATGTCTTTCCTTTTTTTCTGCAGGGGAGCGGATAACATTCATCGTTTATGACCAGATTCAAACCATGAACCTTGAGAGCTATTGCTCTAAACCTAACACTGAGCCATCCAACAGGATCGAGATTAAATTTCTTCTTTACTCACCGGAAGAAAAGAGAGATTAAAAAAAACAGAATAATTTATTACATGAATTGTATTAGAAACAGAAGAATGTAAAAATCTGGAAATATAAACACGTAATGAACATGAAATATCTCCGAAAAAATAACAAATCTAGAAAGTGCCTGTACTGGTTGCAATTCCTACTTGTGAAGTAAACAAGAAGAAAATAACAGTTTGCAAAACCAAGCAGCCACATATAACAAGTGGAAAATGAAGGAGGGAGAAGGTAAAGTGACTTAGAAAAATACACTGAGCATGCCAATGTAATTTCGTGTCATGCCACCCATACAATTTAACACTTCATGTTCTTAAACATACCACTTTCTTCTTCCAGAACTTCACTTGCAGATTCATCCTCCCGCTTGGAAGACGTATTGTACGTTGACTTGTCTTTCCCATCAGCATTTCTTGCACTCTCCCTTAAAAAATACTGTCCATTATAGACACGGGTAAAGAATTAGTTACCTCAACTCCCAGACTTTTGCCTTGTAATACATTCAACATTGGTCATAGTAGCGTAGGCACCACCCAAGCAGAGTAAAAAGCCAAACCAAAAATTAGTACTTGCTTGTAATTGTTGAAAGTAGTTAATGTAGAAACAAGATCCTTTTGGATCTGCGCTGTTTTTATGTGCAACAACATTGAATATGTGATCCTTTGCATAGCAAGTTCCAAAGAAATTAAATTCTATAATTATCTGTTGATACATATTCATGAATCCACAATGCTAAACACAAACTATGAAGTTTGACAACCATCATGTATCTCAAGGCATAGCTAGAATCTCTAAATTTCACTGTATTTTTCTAGTCAACAGAAAAGTGCAAAATTCTAGCATTAATGTGTACTCACATTTATACAACCGTAAATGTTATTACTGCAACTATGACAACTACTGCCACAAAGCAATATTAAAAGAAATGAAGATTAAATACACAACAGTATAATTTGCAATAGGAATACCATTCTAGTTTTTCTCTTTTCAGAACCTCGGTTAGAGGAAGTATGACTTGGACTTCCTGTTGATGATCCACCCGCTCGTCTGCTTGGTTTGATTGGTTTTCCATTTGACAATAATCTCTATTGACAAAAATATTGAAGTCGACTAATGAATACAAGAAAAAGAAAAGAGTACAACCAACACAAAATTCACTAGCTACTAAAAACATAACATAGCCAAATCAGTAATATTAACCTATTGAATCCTAAAAGCTCAAGCTAATAGGAAATGGGCTCAATATTTATATCACGAACTCTCGATATGCCCCCTCACGCGAAAGCAAACATTGAGCTTGACGCGTTGACCATAATCAAGCCTACTTGGATAGGTCACACGCGAATACAACATTACCAACTACGCGTCTTTCTAATAAATGCGTGAATAAATGAGAGGATTCGAACTTCGGCCTCCGGACAAACTAAGCTCTAATATCATGTTAAACTACCGATTGTCCTAAAAACTCGAGCGGATATAAATGTGTCCAATATGTAGATCATGCACTTTCAACGAGTAAAAAGCTCAAATTTGAGATGATAAAAACCTCCAGTCAAAAAACAATTCCCTTATGTACGAATAAAAACATAGGAAACATTATTACTCGAAAGTCTAACCTCAAAAGACAAATAACTTTATACATAAGTAAAAGAAATGGAAGGAAATGCAATCAGTTCAGATACCAATATATTAGGCGTGATATTCCAACATAACATAATCTGTATGTGTCACATAAAAATTTCAATTTAATATAAGAAAAACTAATAATAAAAGAAATGCTAAATGTAAACCTTTGTCCTACATGAAAAAGATGTGGATATTGTTTATCATATATGGTATAATGGTAAACTTTACTATTAAGATCACCTGGGTGGACGGCGGTGGTCGAGTGGATCCTTAGTTTTCTTGGGTCAATATGATTGGGTCTTGACTTGGGCCTAGTAATATAAGATGTCGAGTCAAGGTCTGTCATTAGGATAAAATGCTGAATTGGATCGTTACACTAATCACCACTAAACTTGAGAAAACAAAAGCGCGATAATTCGTATTGGAACTTGTGACCCAAAGAATAAGATCCAAATACCCCCAATGGTAATTGGAAAGGCAATTCTCACGAGTTAATAGGTTCAAATATCTAATGGCTACCATTGACATCTTAACAAATAATACCTAAATAAAATATGAGAAAAGAAATAACATTCCGCTTAACTTTAATCATGAGCAACATGTAATATACCATCCAATGTAATCAACGCACCTTTTCCTGACTGTCCCTTCAACCAGATAAGGCCTTAAGGTAAACAGAAATGAGAGAAGGACAAGAAGTAGCTGAAATAAACCAGCACTCAATTGATAACTCAAAGTTAAGGCAATAAAACTAATCAAACATGCTTCAAAAGTTAATTTTTCCTCACTTCACAATGCCTCAAGATCTGACAACTTTTGCACTTCCATTCTTAGTTGCACGAAACGGGTATATATATATATATATATATATATATAATGTACATTTTTATATATATAATAATTTACATTAAAAATTATATCATAATTTAAAGTTATAATAAATTTTAAATTTGATATTAATTATTAAAAATACATTTTATTACAATTAATTTTTATTTTAAATAATTTTTTATATTCTTACAATGTTAGACATATTATTTTAAAAAAAAAACTTATTTGAAAAATTATATACAACATTTAAATTTAAGTCCTAAACCTATAACAGAGCCCATAATACCTAAACCCATAATAGAGTCCATACCTAAACCCATAATACCTAAACACAGCTCATACATAAACATAACCCTCTTCATCTAAAACCTAAATGAGACATCACCCCCTTTTCTCTACAACTAAACTAAACGCTGCCACGTGCTTCTGCAACTCCAAGGCCGCTCTCCCTTCCTCTTCGACCGATAGTTTTATCTTCTCCAAAGGATCGTGATTCCAACACAACAGAATCGCGATTCCAGCTCAACGGAATCGCGATTCTTACACGATTCTTGAGAAGAACCGCGAATCCACAGTTCTCCGTGGAGATTCGCTACCACTTTAGACGGATCCTGCAACTAAGCTTCCATTGTGTGAGAAAATAAGCATGTATCTAATTGTGCATAACTCTTCACAAGATCACAATGCAACCTCCTCTCTACTTCTTAACAAGCTACACATGCTAACACCAATCCCTGAACAACTTCCTCCTAGGAGGTTCCCCTAATGAAGAAAGGCACATTACTGCCCCATATGTATTTCGATATCCCACAAATATTACAATTACAAGTGCTAAGCTGAAACGATGTTCACTTGGTCTACCACCATGAGATTAGAACTAAGTTTTTTTCAGCTCAATAAAGAAACATTCCAAAGTTCTCCTTTATCGTCTCTGTGTACAACTCCTGAAAAATGTTTAAGATGCCATACAATCAACTGATCATAACTTAGATGATTACATTGACACCACCCTTCCCCACTTATTCAACATGTGATATTATGTGCGCTTCAATACCTTGCAAAATCCAAATCAGGAAACTCCACTTCTTCACTGAGCTTTATAAAATGTGGTTTCACATGTCTAATTTCAGTATGCAAGGTAGTCTTAAATGGCAGGAGTATACAAAATCCTAATGTCGGCACAAACCAAAGCATTCATATTTGTACCCAAATTTCGTGTCTCATTACTCGACTTCAGTACTGATGCACCACAGAGTATTGATAAATGTTAAGATACAAACAAATTTTGGGCTCATTACGTACCAGGTTAAGCTTTTAGGCCATTTGGTTTCTCAACATAGTATCAAAGTAGAGGGTCATGTTTCAAATCTTCGCTTCTACAATTAATCCCCTAACTTGTAATCGTGCACGCTTCTAGCCTACTACTATGGCTTTCGCGTTTGAGGAATGTGAATACATACCTATTTGGGCACTTACCTACTAACTTATGTTTTTAAGTCATCTGGTTATTTAACATGGTATAAAAATATTAGGTTCTATATTTGAAACTCCACTGCTACAATTAATCTCCTAATTTTCCCCGCACTACTATTTATTAACCATCAATTAGGTTTCTACTAAATTATTGGATCACCAACCTTGCAATACAGAATTATTTGATCTCATTCGCTACCACCTTGAATTTTTTAGTTCATTTGAATTTCTCAGCAATAAAGTACCATATCTTTCGATGTACAACACAAACATTAAGACATTACTCTTTTTTCTTTTTTTATTTATTTATCCATCGATTTCTCATATTCATGCCCAACACTTAGTGCTTCACAAATGAAGAACTTCTATAGTTGTGTACTAATTTTTTCTATCTGTACTAACTCACAACTTTTATGTGAGAGCCATACAATTAGTTGCAAGCTCCCAAAGCATGTGCACGCACAGCCACATGTATAAGCCCAAACCAACAGTACAGAAGAAACAGAGATGGAACAGAAAAATTCACATTACTTTATTCGCTCAACCGTATTCAAGTGAAATTTTTTTACCCTGGATCCACTCTTAGCAGCTCTCTTTTGGCGCACAAAATCCATTAAAGGTGTAACAATAGGAGAGTCCTTCGCAGCACCTGCACTTGATAAACACGCATTCAATTCGCGCATCAGATGGCATCCCTCATTTAATTCAAGGTGTTACGAGCATTTTCTCATCACACTATTTTAGTTCGCTGCAATCTGTAAATACTAGGATCACATACCTGCTCGTTCTACTTCACTTCTTTCCAATTGTATCTCTGCACTAGGAAGATTCTCGACTGGTTTCTCAATAGATTCAAGGAACTCCAGATACTCCGAGTCTAAATAGTTGCAAAATGTAGCATAAAAGGTGAAAAGGGAGATCATAAAACAGCCACAATATTTACCAACATAAGTTTAGTTTCTTACAAAAAAAAAGTATTAAAATAATAATAAGGCTTATCAGATACTTTTGTCCATTGACTTCAAGTCGAACCTAATATTGGTCCATTGACTATGGTTTCGTCAATTTTAGAGTAGCTTAATGATTTACTACCACGTTATGTATGTTTTCCATCACATTCCCGTTAATCACAACAAGTTTTTAAGTGTCTTTTCTGTAAATTTTCGTTGTTTGTAATTAACATACAAGTAGCTTACACAAAACTTAGTGTCACACTTAGTTTTAATGAGATAGAAAACAAACGGAATGTCTAATAGCAAACCATTACTACTCAAAGAACTAAAATTGTTAAACTCATAGTTAATTGACCAAATATCAGATTCGACGTTGTGTCAAGAGACGAAAATATCTGTTAAGCCTAATAAAAAAAATATATAACAAAAATAATAATATGCTAAATAAAATAAATGGTAGTTGGACTATTAAAGTTGGGTCATGTTACTATTACTATTCAAATGTTAATTTGGAATCAAGTATAGTCTTGTATTATCTCTTAAGTATTAATGTCATTCATATGTTAATTATCTGTCAAATATTTATATTTATGGCTTTCATAACAATTATTTTAATTCATAAATTTATTTAGAATATAATGAAGTTTATAAATTTATCTTTTTTAATTATTTTCAATATATATCAAATAAATAAATAAAACAAGCACCACCAACACAAATGACTACACCTCCTTTCTCGGATCCCACGAACAATTCAATCTATTTGTGGTCATTTTTTTCCTACTGCTCTAATTTGTTGGGTAAAAAAATCTGGTGGTAACTAATTCAGAGAAAAAAAATTATTCGATGAACCCTAATTTTGGGGAAGAAGATGGAAAAAGATTTCTAAAATCAATAGCAATAAAAATTGTGAAAATTATTCGATGAACCCTAAATTTTAGGACAGAAGATGAAAATGGTCAATTCTAAAATCAATACCAATAAAAGTAACATCATTGTTCATATCCAAAACTGAAAAAGATGGAAAATTTGGTAATGGTATAACAACTGCAACAAAAGCAAGAATATCAAAATCAATTCCTACATGATTCACTTTTAAATCGTCCATATTCTCATCCATTGAGATGTTGGATTCAACACATAATAAATCTATTTTCTTGTGAAAGTTTGTATAATCTCAAGTTGAAGTTCATTCGAACCCATTCCAAACGAGCACAAATGTGAGGCCATCACAATTCTATAACGAGATCAAGAATGAAAACTCAATCAAGATCAAGTCTCTTGCCCCTAGTTGTCAAAGCCAGACGCCCCCCCCCGCCATAGCCCAAAAAAAGGTAAGGCTTACCTCTATCGCCTCAGACAATCCAAGGCAACGCGATATACATAAAGCGCTCATTTTAGCGCCTTTAGAGTGTCTTAAAATGACCAAAGACATGCGCCTTTAGCGCTTTTATAAAAAATCATATATATATTCTCATGTAATATTTTTTTGGCTAAATTTCATGTTTTACTTATCAGATATCAATGAGTGCGCTGCATTTCAATTTTCCTTCTCATTTTAGCGAAGAATCTTTTAAACCATCTTATTATACAACTTCGTCAACATCATTCTAAAACTATTTTATTATTTTACTTTAGACTTATAATTTCCTTTACAATTCATCATAATATTATGATTATACTTAATTTATTTATAAATTATAATATAATTTTATAACATTTTAAAATATTTACTTTTAGTATTTACTACAATATTTTTTTAAGGTTATAATAACTTATTTTTTATATTACTTAATTATTATTTTTTTTACTAAATGTACTTTTTGCGATCATTTTTAAAAAGCGAGTGTCTTGCGCTGCGTCTTATGCTATTGTAGAGAGATTTTGTGCCTCGGTGCGCCTTACGCCAGTAACAAGCCTATGCTTTTGACTCGAGTCGAGAAGAAGGTTCAAGATCAAGCATCAACAAGATCTAAGCCTCTATTTAAACGACAAAGAGTGCGGTGCTGGTGGCGGATCAGTGTTGTTCATGCTAGATCACTGGTTGTTTGTCCTCCAGTGAGGGGTAAGGGCGGAGGTGAAAGGATTAAAAATATGGAGTCTTGAAGGTTGAATATGAAAAAAAAAAACTCATAAATAATTTCCAAATTAATAGATAATACATTTTTAAATTAATTTATAAATTTATAAATTAAATAATTCTTGTGACCAATAAATAATGTAACGTAAGCACTTAAAATAAAACTAACAAATAATTTAACGAATGATCGATATTAAAAATAAGAGAATATATGACTGAAATTTACTCAAATTAAAGTTCGGATACTAACATCGACCAATCCCAATAGTTCATGTATTATTTAGCCACAAAACGATACCTTTGAGAATGGTTCCTTCACGGCCATCTATTTTAGCCCACTGCTTTGGAACACGTTGTGAAGGAGCATATTCAATCAGAGTTTTATACTGGGTGCCTGAAACAGAATGGATATCGTTCAGTTCAAGATTCGTTTATCCTCCAAATAAAGAGGAGAAAAAAATGGGAAGCCCCATTCACCCGATAGGAAGTTACAAACTGAAGAGAATGGATTCCATTACAATCCCTAAATGTACTGGGGGGATTTACTGCAACAAGATAGCTGTCCCAACCATATCTTCCAGAAAACAGAAGATAAGAATTTACCCTTTTCATTGACAAAAACATGACCACCAAAGAATTCCGCAAACTGAATAACATCCTCTCGACTCTTGAAATCAATGTAGGCTCTAGAATAGGATTCCTGCTTCTGGCTGCCAAATCATTTAAATAAATATCTGTATGAGAGTGTACTTCACTGCCTATAAAGAATTTATGAGGATCGTTACATGACATAATTTCATTACCACCGACAGAAAAGATAAAAAAAGGAAGTAATAGAAACCGATTTCAAGAATACGGTGTCCCGAAACTACTTGAAAAGAACCAACATAATTATGAAGAGAAGAGGGACTCGAATATTTATGGATCTCTATTAGAAATAAATAAAAATAATGAAGAAGAGATTTTTTTTAAATATATATATATACAAACATATTTTTGGATGTGCCAGAGAGTACCTCTATCTACAATTATCTAGGAGAAGATTCTATTATACGTCGGGTAAAAATTCCGGATATAAAATATTTGGACTGGAAAGTGATCATTTTTTGCCTTATAATAAGGTCGATCTTGATTCTTGCATTAATATTGGTACGAATGCAAACAATAATAAAAATACTAAGACTATCCAATAATTATGAAATTATCTTTTAGACACGTGCGCGGGTCAGAAGAATCCGTGTCAACCCAAAAGATAGCAACTCCTGATTCAAGTGTTTAAGTGATCAACAGACCTCCTGAGATTCCTATTGATAGAAATTTACAATCTTAAATGTGGACTATCGAGTCTTGTAACAGAAAACTCAGTAATAAATAGACAGTCATTTAAAACAGTCAAGAATAATCACTAATTTTTAACAGTATCGTCAGTAACCAGGAAACGCTTGGATTCCTTTGCATTTTTAGTATGTCCCTTCTTGGAAACACATGTAAAACTAGCTTGATGTATTTTCTTTTCAGGCCAAGAGGGAAAATGACAAGTGTCCACCACGCAATTACCAGTGCGCTAATCGGTTAACCACCTTATTGATTCTCTTACCCAGTAAACAAACATAATCACTACTACACTACTACATAAATATTCTTACCGATTACTCCATCCATTTAAAACTAATTGTCCCTTTTCATGTTTCATTATGTTTTAAATTATTTGTCCTTTTTCAGTCTTAAACTAAAAATATAAATGTTATTAAGAAAAAAAATTAAATATAATGTTAACTTAGTACAATTTAAGTTCAGAACTCTCCACTTAATTTTATCAGAACTTATGTGGCACAACTAATTTGAAATGAAGGGAGTAATTAGTTACTAGATTTGGAACATCTGTGCAATTGAGCCTCATTACACATAAAACGGCATGTATAACCATAAAATGGCCAAACCACCTATAAAGAATGTGTACCATATCATAAATACTCTAGTTTCTAGGTCCATATCGAATACCTCCTACCCCGGACAGTGATTAACCCCATCTTACCCACCAGATACACTCTAATCTCATTTTCCAAAAATTTTCCGTGCACAAGAATTACAGTAAGTATAAATTATAAACTAATCAAAATAATTGATTGTACAAGCAAATACCATACACAAACATATTCTCAAATAGATACACTCACCATCACATTAAACTCAAACATTCGTTTCTAAGTTAGATGCAAAGAATAAAAGCCGGACCTGTTCTTTCCGGAAAGGAAAGCAACCCAATTGCAGCGGCCAGCGAAAGCAACATCTATTTGTTCCATGAGCATCGTCTGCGAAAGGGCAGGAGGCAAGTGCCGTAGCACGACCTTGGTTCGATCCAGCGGATCCTTCATGTGTATAAATTGAACCGAGAAAAGCCCTAAAACACTACCCCCAAAACTTCAATATTTCAGACGCCTACAATCTCTAATCTTTGTATCAACCGATGCCTGTGTGCTTGCCCTAGTTTTCATGTCCCCAAATCGACATGCAAGAAAAATCTGGTGAACATATTATGTTAGTAAAGTAAGATAAACGAAATAGGAGTGGTCGGTGATGAAGAAACTACATATGGTCGTTGAATTCAGTCCGAAACACATTGTCTTTCTCCCCCTGTGTTCGTGATTTTGTGTGCGTAATAAGCACACTTAAACATGCCTAGTGCTGCATAGGACGGAGTGGGGAAAGAAAGAACTATTGTTTATATATATATATATTTTTTTTTTTTAAAGTTCAAAAGATAATATATCACTTGGGCCAGGCCCATTAGTAACACATACATTGCCCTCTCCGCACTAGATATTGAGTTTCAAGAATATAGCCCAAAACAAAAGGACTGATAATATATAGGTGTTGAAATGCTCCGTAATGAAGCAGCTGTAGACCCCATTCCTTTGTCTTCCCCAAGTTGACCTTTCCCATTCTTAGCTTCCCCATGCATCTGTTTACGGTCTCTCTTCACTATAGCGCATTTCTCAGACTAATACATTGATACGTGCATTGAACTAGGAGTGAAAACTATGTAAAAGAAATGAAAGAATGATAAAACAGTTAAAGAATAACATGGGCCAAACCTAAAAAACCGAGGCCTGAGTGGCTGAAAGATTTTGTGGAGTCAGGCCTAGGTCGCGGAACGGTTACTAACCACAATTCAAATATGTCTTAGTGCAGCATCTGATGTTTTAGTATGGTTACATGTTGTTACTCTTCAATTAAGATGACATTGGATTAGGTAATTAGTTGTCCCCCTATATAAGGAAAATATACCTGTCTGTTCTCGCCTATCGATATAGATATCACGTTGTTTCCTTCGCGATTCGCATCGTCCCGTCCAGCAAAGAAAATGAAGGGGATCCAACAGCATCAAAATGGGGAAGTTGATTGTTGGTTTTTCCAGCAGCTTTATTTATCTCGCTTGCCGTTAGTCCCTCTAGTTTCGGTTAACTTTTGAAAGGAATGAAAAAAATATATAATTCTGCGTCTTTTTCTCTTTCTCTTCTTCTCACAATTTCTATATAACTCACTGTTCCAATGAAGCTGTAATCTTCATATCATACATGTTCGAGAATCCAACCCAAATGCTCTAGAAATAAAAACCAGCTATCTTTGACATGTATCATCTATGTAGTAGAACGGTCTACTTGTTTCCTCCATCTCCTCTGTTGAACTTTAGACTCAAACACAGTCGTTGATAACATGTTTTCTTCCATTGGGCAGTTTATAAATCAGCAAACTGTAAATTTCTTGCCTTTGAACTGTTGATTTTCCTTTCTTCCTTTCATTTGGATACTAAAATGTGAAATAATGCATATTTACATCTGTTAACAAGCTGCTGTTTGAGGCAGTGATCACATTCATGGCTTTAGATTCCATTAATGTAGCTCTCTATTGTAGTCAGTCCGGTTAGATATTTCCCTTTCAGCGACACTAAATGTGCATCAGGTATCTGACATTCTCCTACAATTGATCTCATATTTTCGCACAGTCGTCATGAATATTCTCGAGATGTAAGATTGTATGAGACCAAACTGCAAAAAAATTAATCAGATAGATTATGATTAGTTATGACTTTAACAGATGAAAATAATTTTGAACTATTTCGCTGATCTGGTTGTAGATGATTTGCTTTTCATTTCCTTCATGACTGCTTTCTGTGTCAGTGCTCAACCTCTAGACAAAACGATGGAGTAGCTTTTGCTTGATGTTAGTATGGGAAATGATAGGAAGACCAGATTTAGCAAAGAATACTTGAAAAAGTAGAACCAGAAGAAGTATGACATGCTTAACAGCATTTCATAGATCAACAAACCGCAAGTTTTCTTGCATTATAATTTTTGTTTTTCCTTTCTTCCCGCCATTTACATACCGAAAGAAATGTGGATGAATGCATGTTCACATCTGTTAACAAGCTGATTTTTGAAAGAACAATCGCATTCACGGCTCACATTCCATCATTGAGGCTCTCAGTTGTAGTCTGCTCATAAATTAGCCCCTCTCCGCAACAATAGTTTTGGACCAGGTATCTGATATTCTCTCTACATATCCGACATTATCTCTAACAGATGAAATAATTTTTGAATTATTCCGGGGATCTGTTTGTATTTGATTTGCTTTTCATCTCCTTCATGACTGTTTCCTGTGTTAATGATCAACCTATAGACAACACTATGAAAAGCTTTTGTTTGATGTCAGTATGAGAAAAAATAGCAAGACCTGCTTTATCATAGGGTACATGAATCATTAGTACCAGGAGAAATGCCAACTTAAACAGCATGAAAATCTAACATATAAGATAAAGCAGTTCCAGATGCTGGTTTAGGAGTAAAGAGCATGTTATCAAGAATTGTATTTAGGAATCAGCAATATGTTAACTTGGAGAAAAATAACCTGAAATGCACTTATAAAGAAAACAGACCAAAACCTCCCTACAGAATAGACACAAAATAGGCATTGGATTCTGGCTTGTAGTTCTGTTCTTGAATTAGTTAGGACTGAAATGTGAAGCCCGTTCATCAGGCGGTCTTCCCCACCATTCATACCTTGCTGCATTTTTGTAGACTGAACTTTTCCAGATAATGTGGTACTGTATTTTCATGTCTGCCATGGAATAGAATAGAAGCTTATAGGTAAAAACTGAGTGATATACTTGATATCAGAAATTAATAATCCATAACTGGAATTGTGATAATTTCCTGAATTATACATATCCCCCAGCTTTTTGCAATCTGATCTTATAATTATATGCTCTAACTCCATATCTTTTGCTGCATACAACCCATCTAATAAAGCATAAGCTTTAGAGATTATCACTTCATACACATGATGATAGTACCCAGCTATGCCTCTGATAAATTCTCCCTGCCTTGTGTGGATGTGTATCCCGGTACCCCTTTGAGTTATATTTGCTATCCCATGAACCATCATAGTCAATCAGTACACTAACAGTTAATTGATCTGAATCAGTGTGCCTTTGTTGTCTCCTATTATTTTCATTTCTTTTCTGATGCAATATAAAGTCAGACAGATATGATCTTGCAAAGGATACTAATTGATTAGTATATTTTCTTTTGATCCCATGCCATATTGACAGTGTGTAGAAATTGACGGATTCTATTGCAGGTTTAGCTGATTTGAAAAACGGAGCATTGGACAGTCCCTGAATAAATGTACTTCCCTTTTTACATTTGACCCGCATAGGTAGCATTTAGGAATTACAGAAATCCCTCTTTGAAATAGATTGGTTGTAGTAGGTATAATTCCATGTAAAATTCACCAATTTAGCATTTAATTTTGTTGGAGATTTTTGCTTTCCATATGCAACTCCATAGGGGGTCTACTGTAGAATGCATAGTACCGCCGAGAACAAGATCCAGAGAAACATGGTATGCAGATCCCACCATCATGTATGCATTTAATCAACGATTCACCTTTGCATTTTCAATTTCCATATGAATATTAAAAGAGATTTGGTAATTAGGATTTGTTGGAATCTAGTTATCCCTAAATATCGAGGTGGTAAGCCCATCACCTATTCGGCTGATAGATTCTTTTTGAAGCCCTCCGATGGAGTTGTGAGTACTCTCCAAACCATTGAAGAATTTGTTCCTTTGCTTGCATCAAATAACGAGCAACGAGCGATTTCTGAGACATTGAGCTTTAAAAATCTTGTAAAACAGATATCATCGGTTGTTAATAACCGTCATGAATGCTTTTCAAGTAACGCAACATTAAAATCTTGAATCCTAGGCCACCACTTTTTTTTGAAGTATAGTGATCAATCCATTATTTTCAATATAGCTTTCTTTTTGTAGAGCTTGAACCACACCAGTAAGATATCATGTTACTCTCTAAATCTAAAATAATATAAAATGGCAAGAGAAAATAATTGATCGTATAGGTCGGAAAAGTTTCAACAACATATTTAATATGTATCTCTTCTTGTAATAGATAAAACATTAGAAGAAGTATTCCTAGGTTATAATCATTTTTAATTTCTGTTGAAATTTTACTAGCAGTTGAAATGTCTTTTCTCATGTCTGTAGGTGTTTGACTTATTGTAATTCACAAGTTGGCCCGAGATAGATTATCTATCAGTTTCCTTATTTTCTCAATTGTTGCTTTCATGAAAATTAACCTATCATTCACAAATAATAAATGGTTAATCTTAGGAGTCCACTTGCATAAGTGAATATTTTTTAAATTTTGTTGTTGCTCCTCCAAATTTAGAATACTTGAAAACATTTTGTAATAATAAGAAAAAGATAAAGAGATAGTGGATCTTATTACCTTAATCTTCGTGTAGGAATAATAGAACCTATAGGTGATATAGGTGATCCACTGAGAGATATCACTATAGGAAACTGAACTTTTTGAGACGGTAACAAAACCGTCTAAAAAAGTCTCCCTACCATTGCAAAAGGTCTTTTGCGACAATTTATCGTCGCAAAAAGTCTAGTGGCAAAAGTTTTTGCGACGGTACATGAGAACCGTCGTAAAAGTTTTACTATTTACAACGGTTGTGCAATTGTCGCAAAAGGTCAAAGTATTTGTGACAGTTCTCTCTATCGTAGCAAATACATTGGACATTTTGCGACGGTTTCACAACCGTCGCAAATATATTAGACCTTTTGCGACGGAAACATACCGTTGCAAATACTCTACCTAAACCGTCGCAAAAGATCTTTTTTTAAATAAAAAAATAGTTTTATTTTATTAATTTACCACCTGCATATAAAACACATCCAGAATCCAAAAATTTCAAAAGATATTACACATTCATTACACAAACATGAAAATAGATTCAATTAGAATCCACAAATATCAAAATAGAAATACATTACACATCCATTACAAAACACATCATCATCTACACAAATTACAAATATTCATTACACATTACAAACAACATCTAAGTGTTACAAAATATTTTCATTTTCTTCTTCACTACTTTCTTCTTCATTCGTCTCTTTTGTTATTTCTTTTCCTTTGTCCTGCAATAATAAATAAACTAGTTAATTTTTAAACTTAAACCAACAATATAAACTAGCTAGTTGATTTTAAACTATTAAACTAACAACTAAAAAATTAATTAAAACAAATTCACACACATCAAACTATAAAATAACATGTATAAACTATTTAACAACTAAACCAACACACATCCAAATAGTTAACTAACAAATATAAACTACTTACACAACTAGTTAGCATCCAAATACTATAAAACAACACACATTATTGTTTCTAAAAACTAGTTTAATGTCAAATTAGCAAACTAAAACAAACTAAAAACTTATAAAACTAAGTTAATATATAAGTTTATAAAACTATTAAACTAACTATTGCTTAAACTAATTCAATATATGACAATTAGTTATCAATATTATTTACAAACTAAAAACTCTAAAAATAAAATATACAAACCAAATATTATTTACAAACTAGCTAAATATTATTTAGAAACCAACATTCCAACTATTTACAACCTAAAGAAAATAAATATTTACAAATTAATATTCCAACTAAATATTGTTTACAAACTAACATTCCAACATTCGCATAAGTTAAACAAGTTAAACTAAGTTATAAACTAAAACAAGTTTTATAATAAAACTAGTTAGACTAAGTTATAAACTAAAACAAGTTTTAAAATAAAACTAGTTAAACTAAGTTATAAACTAAAATAAGTTATAATTTTCGTTTCACCAACCTTAGTGTTCTGTATGTAACTGATTGGCCAAGCACAGCTAGGTCGATGCCATTTAGGCCAAGGACGACTAGGCCGAGCAGAGCTTGACCGATGACATATATGCCAAGGACGACTAGGTCGAGCACAGCTAGCCCGATGACGACTAGGCCAAGCACAACTATGATGATGACGACTTGACCGAGTATAGCTAGTGCAAGGACAACTAGGCCGAGCACTGCAAGGACGATGATGACTCATCCGGCCGAGCACAACTCATTTGAATTAGCACAAAGTTCTGCACTATCAAATCGCTCAACTCTGGAGTGAGTCTCTATTTATGTACAAATGACTACATGATCAATAGAGAATACGATTGATGAATTAAAGAAGCTAATCAAGGAAGTCTATAATAATGATTTCCCACTGTCAATCTCTATAAATCTACCCTAGAGATAAGGTAAATCAATTGCTTACCACTAATTGATAATGCAAGACAATCAGTTACAACTAATGGATAAGAATAATCAATTAGTTACAACTAATTTATTAGATAATGCAGTTAGAGATAAATGGAAAATATGTTCTGGAGATTTGGTCAGCTATATAAACCCCTCACGTACAACCAAAAAGAGACACACAGTGATTGATAAAATCACGAATTTTATATAGTGGCTAACCTTTGTCATGGTTAGCCTCTGTAAAGCTTTCAAGACAATTCAGTCATGTTTTATAGGTCTTTCGAGCCTCCAAACGTGAGACATAAGTTATGTCTAAATATTCACATCTGCATCTGCCCTTATTTGAAGACACCATATATCGGTCTCCACAGATGATTTCAATCTATAAAACCATGTTTCGGAAACCTTGAAGTCTCATATTTATTTTCGCGTTGGTTTTGTTTAATTCTGATATTTTATGAATCATGGGTGATTTTTATAAAAAAAAAGTGCTACAAAACAGATCGAATATGAGTTGTTTATTTGACCGATTTATTAGAGCTTTGAGGCAGCCGATTTGGATTTTGAAATTCCCTTTAGAATTTTGTTTCCAATTTTCATCGGAGTTTTAGACGATATTTCGAATAGTTAAATATGACCGATATTTAGGCGGCGCGAATCAGGCAGATTAATGTAATTTGTGGTAAAATATTTTGTCATGCATGTTAACATAGTTTAATGATTTGTTTAGTATTTCTACTAAAAAGATAAATGTCTTGATAAGCCATGGGCTTTGGTTTTGCATCCATATGATTTTTATACATTTAGTTATGATTTTTATAATTCAGACACCTTAATCTGCCAGATCAATTTTAACAAATTCTTATAGCAAATTTAAACTCTTTTTTTGGCTTTAGGTCAATAAAAAAAGTTATAAATAATTGTTTAACTATTGTTCATAATTTTTTACAGAGCCTGAATATGAGTTATGATTAGTTATTCTATGCTCACAAAGTATTGTTGCCTTGTTGAAATTTGATTAGCACCTAATTCTTACTTTTTAATATTGATCATTCACTTGCTCACTTATGTCCATGATTTCTTTGTTCTTCTAATGTGTTTGTTGAGTGTGCAAGGGAATGATTTTATGGTGTGGGAGAACCATCATGATGGAGATAGGTCGGGAAGATCTAGATCCAATTAGGGTTTACTATTTTGTTATTTGGTTGTCGATTGTGTTATCGGCTATTGTTTTGTTTTTCATTGGATACTGATTGTTCTATCAGATTATTTTTGTAATGTTATATAATAAATATTTAAATGCTTCATAGTATAAAAACTCATAACCATGGTTGTGTGAGCCAGTCTAGGATTAGTAAAGCATGAACCCAATAAAAGTCTATACATGTTTAAGTACCAAGACCAAGATAGAATGCATTAACCCATAAATGTTTAAGATGGCCCAAGATGACCACTTAAGCTAGATAGATCACCTCACATGACTAAACAAAAACGAATTTGAGTGTTTGTTTTATCACCTCACTTGCTAAGATAAAATCAATGGTATTGCTTACTGCATTGTCATGCATTTAGAAATCTTATAAACAAACTAGTGATCAAACATATTCAAAAAGAAAATCGAGTAGATGCCAAGTTTATTCTTGAGCGGATTGTGGTGCCTAACAACTTCCCCTTTCCATACACATTCCTCCGAACCCTGTAAGATTAATTAAAATCAGAATTTCTGGCTATTTGGACTTATGATAAAGTCCTCTGTAGGTTTTTCTTATTACCCTTTCAAAATAAATGAGGTGGCGACTCGAAACATGTTCACACCTCTATGGTGAGTTCCTACCGATTTTATTCGGATTCGACCAAGGTAGTTTTAGTGTCCTTGTAAAGGTCCAAGTAAATGACGTGAATCCGGACCAGTTAGTGATGTGCGTGAACCTTTACGACCTCGACTGTGGCCAGTTGTATTGTGCGAACATCACAGTGGCGACTCTGCTGGGGACAGTGAAGGAATAACTCACAACATGGAAATTTTCTTTTTTTAGAAAAAACTCGGTTTGCTTCTTAAAATTGATCATAAAGTATGTTTTTTTTTTTGTGTGTATCACCCCCATATACTCGTAGACAGATGTATAATTTGTCTACTGTTCCATTCGAGCAACGTAGTAGGTTTAAGGTGACAGTGGTGAAACATCGTACACACTCGTCTAATCTATTTGATGATTACTCGCTTGAAACTTTGTTATGTGGTTCATATTTTTGCTCAATTTATGCAATGTCCCAATGATGCTCATTGGAACACTGCCCCTTTCGTGTATTACACTATCTTAACGGCCATCCAGGCCAAGGCATTTTGCTTCGTCGTGAGAGTGATTTGCACCTCAATGCATACTATGATTTTGATTGGGAAACTTGTTCATTGACACGAAGGTCTTTTACTGACTATTTTATTATGTTGAGTGTTTCTCCAGTCTCATGGAAGACTAAAAAGCAATCTACGGTCTCTCGATCCTCCGCCGAAACTGAGTATCGTTCTATGGCCACCACTAATTTCGAACTCACCTGGCGTAAGTCTATTCTTACCTCTATTCGTGTTCCCCATTCAAGCCCCATGCGTAGGGCTGAGCATTCGGGCGGATAAAGCGGTTAACAGGTAAAATGATACATTACCCGTTAACCGACGGAAAATAATTTGGTTAAAGTAGTCGGTTAACCGAACAACAATCGGACGGAGTCG